>JAPYYA010002683.1:0-13698 GCA_028533165.1 Leontopithecus rosalia
AGCAATGGAGAAAGGATTCCCTGTTTAATAAATGGTGTTGGGAAAACTGGCTAGCCATGTGCAGAAAGCAGAAACTGGACCCCTTCCCGACACCTTACACTAAAATTAACTCCAGATGGATTAAAGACTTAAACATAAGACTTAACACCATGAAAACCCCAGAAGAAAATCTAGGCAAAACAATCCAGGACATAGGAGTAGGCATGGACTTCATGACCAAAACACCAAAAGCATTGGCAGCAAAAGCCAAAATAGACAAATGGGACCTAATCAAACTCCACAGCTTCTGCGCGGCAAAAGAAACAGTCATTACAGTGAATTGGCAACCAACAGAATGGGAAAAAATTTTTGCAGTTTACCCATCTGACAAAGGGCTGATACCAGAATTTACAAAGAACTCAAACAGATTTACAAGAAAAAAACAAACAAGCCTATTCAAAAATGGGCAAAGGATATGAACAGACACTTTACAAAAGAAGATACATGAGGTCAACAAACATATGAAAAAATGCTCGTCATCACTGGTCATCAGAGAAATGCAAATCAAAACTACATTGAGATACCATCTCACACCAGTTAGAATGGCACTCATTAAAAAATCTGGAGATATCAGATGCTGGAGAGGATGTGGAGAAATAGGAACACTTTTACACTGCTGTTGGGAGTGAAAATTAGTTCAACCATTGTGGAAGACAGTGTGGCGATTCCTCAAAGACCTAGAAATAGAAATTCCATTTGACCTAGCAATCCCATTACTGGGTATATATCCAAAGGACTATAAATCGTTCTACTATAAGGACACATGCACACGCATGTTCATTGCAGCACTGTTTACAATAGCAAAGACCTGGAATCAACCCAAATGCCCATCGATGATAGACTGCACTGGGAATATGTGGCACATATATACCATGGAATATTATGCAGCCATAAAAAATGATGAGTTCATGTCCTTTGTAGGGACATGGATGAACCTGGAGAACATCATTTTCAGCAAACTGACACAAGAACAGAAAATGAAATGCCACATGTTCTCACTCATAGGTAGGTGATGAACAATGAGAACACATGGACACAGGAAGAGGAGCACTACACACTGGGGTCTATTGGGGGGAATAGGGGAGGGATGGGGGGGAGTTGGGGAGAGAGGGCATGGGGAGAAATGCCAGATGTGGGTGAAGGGGAGGAAGGCAGCAAATCACACAGCCACGTGTGTACCTATGCAACTGTCTTGCATATTCTTCACATGTACCCCAAAACCTAAAATGCAATAAAAAAATAAAAAGAAAAGGAGATTTACTGGACTCACAGTTCCACATGGTTGGGGAGGCCTCAGAATCATGGTGGAAGGTGAAAGGTACACCTTATATGGAAGCAGACAAGAGAGAATGAAAACTAAGTAAAGGGGATTTCCCCTAATAAAACCATCAGATGTCATGAGACATATTATTCCCTACCATAAGAACAGTATGAGGGAAACTGCCCCCATGATTCAATTATCTCCCACCAGGTCCCTCCCACAACACATGGGAATTATGGGAGCTACAATTCAAGATGAGAACTGGGTGGGGACACAGCCAAACCACATCAATGTGTTCCCTACATTTCCTTCAGACTTCAAAGACAAGGGACTTCTGGTGAAAAATCACAAAGCTTCTTCATTTTCCATTTAGAGCTTGAATGGGTTGGGGTGGAAGTATGAAAGTTCTAATGAGAACATTCTGGAACAAATAAAACATAATTTTCTCCACTTTATCTGTTTACTGCAATAGACATACAAGACAGAGCCAGCGTGGTGCTTAGCTTTAGCAGTCAACTGCCATCATGATTTGGTTTCAGAAATTCCAGGACAGCAGTTTGGTGCAATGAAAAGAACACCAGCTCTCAGTCAGCAGACTTGAGTTTCCATACCAGGATCTGCCACTTAATAGTTATATGGCCCTGGGATTCTGTTAACCTGCTTAAAAACATAAGAATAATATATCTTTTGAAGACTTCATAGACAGCAGGTATCACAAACTATGGCCCATGCATTATATCTGGTCCACAGAGATAGTTTCCCTGTCTCACACAATTACAAAAATTATTCTAAAAAATGTCTTTAGAAGAGGCCTGCCTTCTCCTATCTGGCACACACATACTCTTGTCTCTGATCTTATATTGATCTGCATCAGGAGTTTGTGTTCCCTCCTTGGCCCCATGGTCACTTAATTTCAACCTCTTCTTCAGAAATCCCACAAAAATGTGAAAGCTCCTAGCAGATAACAAGCACTCAGTGAATACTCTGGTTCTCTGAAATCTGAGCACTGTTTGCAACCTGATAAAGGGACCTTCTACAATTGGAGTTCTGCCTTTCAGTTTCTGTTGCTCTTTCCTCATGTTCTTTTCCCTCAAAGTGCTGGAATGCCCCAGGCATAGATCTTGAGCCCCTCTTCTTTCCGAATTACACTCTTTCCCTTTAGTGGCCCCATTTCAATCTCGACTTTAAATATGATCAACTTACTGATTACTCCCAAATGTGTATATCTGGAACAGACACCTCCCAGAAACTCCACACTCATTTATCTAACTGCCCCTTTGACTGCCTTCACTTAATTAATAGTGAGATAATCATCCATTCCAGTTTACACAGGACCTTCCTGGCTTGCACAGAACAATCCTGGGTTGTGCCTATGGTCTCAGGAGCAACCCATCTGATTGTTGTTCATCTTTAATAAAGCATTGTCTTTGTTAGTTTAATTATGCTAAGTTGGGATGGGTTAGTAAGACCTCCACTTTGTACTTCATGGTCCTATCATGGTTTTGTCTAGTGTATATATATATATATATATATATATATATGCACACACACTCATCTGGGGTAGGTAAATAAATTATAAAATTATGCTTGAAGCTAATCTTGAAGTTTATAGGCAAGGCAGGATATACTTGCTCTATTCGATATACCCCATTAATCAAATTTTAGGAAAGCTTTAACAACTACTTTGTAAATTAACCTAAAGTGTTCTACATGGACATTGAAAATTTTATGAACAAATCCTCTAAGTTTTGGTTTGTTCAGCATCATTTGAAATATTTTAGTCAAGTATGCAATGAATGAAGTATAGAAAACTTCAGCTTTTGCAATTTGCTTTGAAAAGCTCCAATTATAAAAACAAGGCTTATGAATATCCTATAAAAGCAAGGGAGAAACTTAAAAATATTAAATAATCAGAATTCTTATGGTAAACAATATTTAGCTTTGAAATGTTCTAATTGTGTTTGGAATATCAACTTATTGAAAAACATTTTATGAAGCTCCTATTTTTTAATTGCATAATTTTTATATTCCACATTGATATGAAATACACTGGAGAAAACTTACAAATTTGCAGCATTTATATTTGAAAAAATATTTAAAATAATCACAAGCAATTTATTATATGAGTTTTGTCTTGCAAAAATATTTGCTGAATGGCACTGATATGGTTTACCTGTTCCCACCCACATCTCATCTTGAACTGTTACTTTCTCAATTCCCATGTACTGTGGGAAAAACCCAGTGGGAGGTGATTTAATTGTGGAGGCAGGTCTTTCTCGTGATAGAGAGCCTCCAAGATCTGATGGTTTTATAAATGGGAGTTTCCCTGCACAAGCTCTCTTCTCTTGTTTGCTACCAAGTGGGATGTGTCTTTCACCTTCTGCCATGATTGTGAGGCCTCCCCAGCCACATGGAACTGTAAGTCCAATAAACCTCTTTCTTTTATAAATTTCCCAGTCTTGGGTATGTCTTTATCAGTAGTGTGAAAACAGACTAATACAATAAATTAGTACCAGTAGAGTGGGGCATTGCTGAAAAGATACCTGAAAATATGGAAGAGACTTTGGAACTGGGTAACAGGCAAATGTTAGAACAGTTTGGAAGCCTCAGAAAAAAGACAGGAAAATGGGGGAAGTTTGGAACTCCCTAGAGACTTGTTGAAAAACTTTGGCCAAAATGCTTATAATGATATGGACAGTGAAATCCAGGCTGACATGGTCTCAGATTGAGATAAGGAACTTGCTGAGAACTGGAGAAAAGGTTACTCTTCTTATGTTTTAGTAGAGAGACTGATGGCATTTTACCCCTGCCCTAGAGATCTATGAAATTTTGAACTTGAGAGAGATGATTTAGGGTATCTGGTAGGAAAAATTTCTAAGAAGCAAAGCATTCAAAAAGTGGCTTGGGTGCTGATAAAGGCATTCAAGTTTTATAAGGGAGGCAGAGCATAAAAGTTTGGAAAATTTGCAGCCTGACAATGCAAAAGAAAAGAAAATCCCATTTTCTGAAAAGAAATTCAAAATGGCTGCAGACATTTGCATAAGTGATGAAGTGCCAAATGTTAGTCCCCAAGACAATGGGGAAAATGTCTCCAGGGCATGTAAGAGGTCTTCACAGCAGCTCCTTTGATCACAGGCCCAAAGGCTTAGGAAAAAATGATTTTGTGAGACAGGCCCAGGGTCCCTGTGCTGTGTGCAGCCTAGGAACTTGGTGCCCTGTGTTCCAGCTGTTCCAGCTGTGGCTGGAAGGAGCCAACATAGAGCTCAGGTTGTAGCTTCACAGGGTGCAAGCCCCAAGCCTTGGCATCCCCCATGAGGTGTTGAGCTTACAGGTGCACAGAAGTCAAGAATTGAGGTTCTAGAACCTCCACCTAGATTCACAAGATATTTGGAAATGCCTGGATGTCCAGGCAGAAGTTTGCTCTAGGACTGGGGCCCACATAGAGAACCTCTGCTAGGGGAGTGCAGAAGGGAAATGTGGGGTCATAGTCCCCCCAGAGAACCTACAGAGGAACCACCTAGTGGAATTGTGAGAAGAGGGCCACTGTCCTCCAGACCCCAGAATGATCCACTGACAGCTTGCACTGTTTGCCTGGAAAAGCTACAGACACTCAATGTCAGCTCAAGCAGCCTGGAGGGAAACTGTAGCCTGCAAAGCCACAGGACCAAAGCTGCCCAAGACCATGGGAACCCAACTCTTGCATCAGCATGACCTGGATGTGAGACATGGAATGAAAGATGATCATTTTGGAGCTTTAACTGCCCTGTTGGATGACAGACTTGCATGGGTCCTGTAGCCCTATTGTTTTGGCATATTTCTCCCATTTGGAATGGTTGTATTTACCCAATGCCTATACCCCCATTGTATCTAGGAAGCAACTAACTTGCTTTTGATTTTACAGGCTCATAGGCAGAAGGTACTTTCCCTGTCTCAGATGAGACATTGGACTGTGGACTTTCAAGTTAATGCTGAAATGAGTTAAGACTTTGGAGACTGTTGGGAAGGCATGATTGGTTTTGAAATGTGAAAACATAAGATTTGGGAGGGGCCAGGGGTGGAATGATATGGTTTGTCTGTGTCCCCACCCAAATCTCATCTTGAATTATAACTCCCATAATTCCCACGTGTCATGGAAAGAATCCAGTGGGAGGTGATTGAATTACGTGGGTGGGTCTTTCCTGCCCTGTTCTCATGATAGTGAGTCTTATGAGATCTGATGGTTTCAAAACAGGAGTTTCTCTTTATTTTGTAGCCATCAAATGAAGCTTTGAAGAAGAAAACAAAGTTTATTTAAAAAGAAAGTCACATTAAAAACTACATTATTCAGAAAACTGCCAGAGATGATATTACAGACAGACATGAAATAATTAAAGAATATGACTGTGTAGCCAAGACAATAATTTCTGTCTTCTATTTGGTAGATACAGATATAAATTAGTATTTACCAAAAATCTTGTTGGTAAATAGTTTTTGAATAAAAATATTTTGCAGGTCTACAAATATAAAAATTAATTTGTAGCTATAGGACTTCTGGCTTCCAGTCCAGCATGTAAGAAGCTTAAAAGTCACTACTCCAAACAATAAGTAGAAAGTTGAAAGACTAAAAAACCAACAATTCATCTTAAGTCTGTATGAAAGATGAGGACCCAAAGAACACCGCTGCCCCCAAGAGTGAAGAGAGAGACAAGTACAGGGGAGTCCCAGTTTCTTCCAGTAGACACTCATGAGCAGAAACCACAGCAGGAACCACTGCCAGGCAGGAAAACCTAAACTATAATTGGCAATTTGCTTTCAGCTCATTGTGGACAAGGTTAAGAGTTAAAAATAACTCCAGGGGACCCAGTCAGAAGTGAGCCCCCATATGTGGTTGAGCTTTACCTCCAGGAACTTGACAAGGTTCTCATAGTAAATATAAAAAAAAATTCCTTGTGCTTCAATTCGGAGAAGGAGGAATGTAACCATTTTGAAATATGCCAGTCTGCTCTGTTCTTCTTAGCAAAAGAACTGAGAAACTATTTAACCAGATCCTAAACTAGTATTGTTTTATCAGAGCCTTAGTGACCTGGGAGAAAAGAAACACCCAACTCCAGCCCATTGTATTCATCCTATCCCACCTAAGGAGAAGGAGAAATACGTACACACACTTGTACAATCCACAGTCCATATGCATAGCCTCATAAAAGACCGAAACCTAATAGTAGGACAATAAAGCCCTTCTCCCCAACACACACACACCTTATCACCACATTACTAAAGGCATGTCTACAGTAGTTCCTTTTACCCAGTAACTCATGTCCAGAAACCAAGAAAAAAATGACAAGACATACAAAAAGACACAACAGATAGCTTGAAGAAATAGAACCAGACTCAAATACGGCAGGGATGTAGGAATTATTAGATTGGTAATATAAAACAACTATGATTAATATGATAAGGACACTAATGGAGAAAGTATATAGCATGCAAGAACCAATGGGCAATGTAAGGAAAGAGATGAAAAAAATCTAAGACAACCAAAAAGAAATGCTAGAGATTGAAAACACTGAAATGGAAATGAATGCCTTTGATGGGTATGAGTAGACTGGAAACTACTGAAGAGAACATCTCTGAGAATATCTCAACTGATGACTCCAAAACTGAACATCAAAAAGAAAACATAACAAAAACAAATATCCATGAGCTGTGGAATGACTGCAAGGTGTGGAATATATTTTAAAGGGACTATCAGAAGGAGAAGAAAGAGAGAAAGGAGTAGAAGAAATATTTTAAAGAATAATTTCTCCAAAGTGATGTCATAACGAATCACAGATCTAAGAAGCTCAGAGAACACCAAGAAAATAAATGCTTAAAAAATTACACCTAGGTATATAATTTTTAAACTACAGAAAAAGATAAAGAAAACACCATTTTTAAAAACAGAGAAAACAACTCTTACTTATAGAAGAGCAAACATCAGAAGTATTTCTGACTTTTCCTCAGAAACCATGCAAAGAAGAAGAGAGTGAAGTAAATATTTAAAGTGTTGAGAGGAAAAAATCCCTATCAACCTAGAATTCTGTAACCGGCAAAACTATCCTTCAAAAGTGAAGGAGAATAAAGACTTTCTCAGATAACCAAAAATTGAATGGATTTGTTTTCAGGAAAGCTGCCTTTTAAGAAATGTAAAAGAAGGCATTTAGAGTAGAGAGAAGGAAAATTGTATATATCAGAAACCCATGTCTATCTACATAAAGAAAGGATGAGCATGAAAGGAGGAATAAGTGAAGATAGAATAAAATGTATTTTTCTTATTCTTAATTGACCTAACAGAAAATAGTTTATTCAAAAAAATAGTGACAATGTATTCAAATATATATATATATAGATATATAGATATATATATATATATATAATTGTGTATATATAAGTGAGTTTAATGACAACAATGATATCAGGGACAGGAGGGAAAAATTGGTATTATCTTATTATAAGGGTATTCACACTACTTGTGAGGTTTATAGTGTTTTTTTGAAAGTGGACATGGATTAGTTCTAAATGTATATTGCAATGTTTAGAGCAACTAATTTTAAAAGTTAAAGGCCAGGTACAGTGGCTCATTCCTGTAATCCTAGCACTTTGGGAGGCCAATGCAGGTGGATCTCCTGAGGTCAGGAGTTCAAGACCAGCCTGTCCAACATGGTGAAAACCCCATCTCTACTAAAAATACAAAAAATTAGCCAGGTGTGGTAGTGCATGCCTATAATCCCAGCTACCCGGGAGGCTGAGACAAGAGAATCACTTGAACCTGGGAGACACAGGTTGCAGTGAGCTGAGACTATGCCATTGCACTCTAGCCTGGGTGACAGAGCAAGACTTCATCTCAAAAAAAAAAAGTGAAAGGAAAGAAGCATAATTGGTATACTAAAAAGGAGAAAAAATCAAATTAAAACAACTAAACATAGAAAAAAGGGTAGAAGACAAAATTAGGAGCAAAGAAAAAGGATAACAGACAACAGTAACACATATGGGAACTATTGATACAATGATATCAGTAATTTTAAACATCAGTGATCTAAATATACCAATTAAAAGAGATTGTCAGAAATATCACAAGAACAAGACCAAACTCTATGTTGTCTACAAGAAACACACTCTAAATATAAAGATTAAAACTAAGCAAATGGAGAAAACTATACCATGTTTATACTAATCAAATAAAGTTGGAGTAGCTATATTAATTTTAGAGAGTAGATGTCAGAGCAAGAAAAGATATCATGAATATAAAAAGACATTGCATGATGATAAAGGGGTCAATTATACAAGAAGACATAACAATCTTTAATGTGTATATGCCTAACATCAGAGAATCAAAATACATTAGGCAAAAACTGACAAAACTACAAGGAAAAAATTAAATAAAACCACTATTATAGTTGGAGACTTCAACACCCTACATTACTACTGAACAGATCCATTAAGTGGAAAAAAATTAAGTATGGACATAGTTAAAATCAACACCACCATCAATCAACTGAATATAATGGACATTTATTAGCTACTTCTAACAGCAGCAGAATACACATTCCTCTCAAACACATGTGGGACATTCACCAAGAATAGACCATATTCTGGGTCATAGAACATACCATTAAGTTAAATGTAAAAGAATAGAAATCACACAATGTTTGCTCTCAGACCACAAAGGAATTAAACCAGAGATTAATAACAGACAGCCAGAAAATCCCAAACCTCAGAGATGGCATAACAAATTTATAAATATCCATAGGTCTAAGAAGAACTCTCAAGAGATACTTTAAAATATTTGAAATGAAATGAAAATGAAAAGACAATTTAACAAATTTTGTCAGCTGCAAACAAAGCAGTAAAAGGAAATATATATTAATAGCATTGGATGCCTATATTAGAAAAGAAGAAATCTAAAATCAATTATCTAAGCTCCCATCTTAGGAAACTAGACAAAGAGGAGCAAATTAAAGCAAAAGTAAGGAAAAGACATGAAATCATAAAAATCAGAGCAGGAATCAATTAAATTAACAATGGGAAATCAATACAGAGAATCAATGAAACCAAAAGCTGGTTCTGTGAAAACTTCAGTACAATAGATAAGCCTCTACCCAAGCTAACTAAGGAAAAAGTGAGATGACACAAACTACTAGTATCAGAAATGAAATGAAAGAGGGGACATCACTAAGGTTGTATGGACATTAAAAGCATAATCGATAAATACATTTTTAAAAACCCTATGACCACAAATTTGATAACCCAAATGAAATGAGCCAATTCCTTGAAAGACAAATCATCAAAACTCACAGGAAAAACTGAATAATCTGAATAGTCTTGTATTCATAGTGTTTGTTTTAGTAACCTTCTTATTATTTCTGGTTCTCTTCATTTATTCTTACTGCTTTGAATCACCATCTCTTGTCATTTTCATTCTTGTCATTTTCCTACTCCAATATAGCTTTATTCCCATCACCTTCTCTGTGCTTTTATTGGTAAACATTATATTTCTACGTTATAGATCCCACAATACAACTATATACATATTCTTTTGTAAAGTTGCTTTTTAAATCAGTTAATGAAGGGGAATAAATGTGCATTTTAATTGTCTTTTATAATTACATAATTACCTTTACCAGTGTTCTTTGTTTATGCACAAGTGAATGAGTTCAAATTATTAGGTTGTACAAAAGTAACTGTAGTTTTTTTGCCATTAAAAGCAATAGAAAAAAATTGCAATTACTTTTGTACCAACCTAATACTGTCTAGAGTCGAATTTCTTTTAGTATTTCTTATAAGGTGGATTTGCTATGTTAGCAACAAATTCTTCATTTTTGTTTATCTGAGAGTGTCTGTATATCATCTTCATTTTTGGAAGATCATTTCCTGGATATAAGGTTCTTGGTTGACAGGTGTTGTCTGTTTTTACTTTTAGAACTCTGAATATGTAATCCCATTGTCTTCTGGCCTCCACTGTTTCTGCTAAAAAGTTTCTGATAAGATGTTAATCTTATTAGAATTCCTTTGTATGTGATGTGTCATTTAGTTTTCTCTTGCTGCTTTCAAGATTTTCTTTTTATCTTTGACTTTCAGCAATTTTACTATGTTGTGTCTGTGTGTGTATCTTTTTGTTTTATCCCATTAGAGTTGAGCTTGTTGGATGTGAGATGAATACTTTCTCATGAAATCTGGAAAGTTTTTAGCCATTATTTCTTCTAATATTTTTTCTAGTTCTTTTTCTAGTTCCTTCTGTCCTCTTCTTCTAGCACTCCCAATACATGTGTGCAGGCATGCTTACCAGTTTTCTTCACTCTTTCCTTTTTCTCTGTTCTTTGTATTGCATAATCTCCATTAATATTTATTCAAGTTTACTAATTCTTTCTTCTGCCAGTAAAAATTTACTGTTAAGCCCTGTAGTGATAATTTCTAGAGAGTTTAAATAGCTGTTTGTTTGTTTTGATTTTTATAATTCTCATCAGCAACTGTTTTTCAATTGGGAGTGAGTTCTTAGAGTTATTCATGCTGTCATTTTAGAAGTGGACTTCTTGTCTCTGCTTTTTATTGTTTACCTCTTCAGGGGTAAAAATCTCTTCTCTTCTTTAGCCAATTTACTAGCAAAAAAACTACGTATCTTACACCAAGGTACTACCCAGACACCTGCTAATTGACAAATCTTGTAGATAGTTCTTGCTTCTCCCTTCTGGCACTGTGGCTCACATTCATTAATACTCGAAATTCTCCTCTCCCATCATTTCATTATTTTATTCCAACCACTCCCACCCATAAAATGGCTGTCTTTCTTTCTACCTACTCTTAAGTCCTGCTGCACTAAGATAAAGGCGTTTTCACTGTCTCTCTTCTCTTGGTGCTCAAGATGCCCTGGAAGCCTCATCCACATCCATTGCTCCCACTGCCATGAGTGTCTTCTAACCACCAGTGCATACCTCCAGTCAAAAGCTCCCGTTACGCTCCAGCGCCACAAATCTAACTGCCTACTAGACATTTCTGCTGAACTACTCACAGACATCTCGAATTTAATAAATACATCTAAGATCGAACTCCTCTTTTTCTCTAAAGTTCATTAGTTTCTCTTATATTTCATATTCTGGTTGATTATATCTCAGTGTCCAGCCACCTAAACCAGGAATTGAGGACCTTTCCTCGGGTCCTCCTCCCTTCTCAACTCACGTTATATTGTCTTTAGAGCTGGGTTTTCTTCCACAATGCCCCTGCCTAGTGAAAGCCTCTACTGTTTGCCAACCAGCCTAGCATAACCTTCCATATTCTGCTCCTGCCAATCCAGTCTCTACACGGCAATCTAAGTGAGCTCTCTAAACGACAAATCTGATTATACTACCCCTCTCCAAAACTTTTGCATTAGCACCAACATTGTCTACAACTATGTTCCCCAACTGCAGTCATTTGATTACTACCTTTGTGACTTTTGACATAAAAACTGTCACCATATTTATTTGCATAGTACCTATACCATTATTTACATACTTAGATTTATAACAAAAGAATATGTGATCTTTGAATTTGAAAAATCAGTATCACTTGTCATAGTGAAAGTATAAAAATAAGTACATAGCTATGAAAACAAAAAATGTTTGTCTGTATACCACTAAGAGCTTCTTGCATCACAGCATTAGTACACCTACCATACTTGAGAACACACAGGCCCAGAGAAAAGTCATAGAAATTGTATATACAGTAAAGACTCTCAAACTTTATCTCCCACTCCTTATACCCTACCTCTAGTCCCATTGAAGTACATTTTATGGTTCAAGCACCAAGCTGTTTCCTTCCTGTGTACCTTTATACACACTATTTATATCAAGGAATGAGTATTATTTTGTCATTTTTTTAAAAAAAAGAAAGCCTTTAGTGTTTATAGCATCAAACCAATTCAGTGGAAAAGAATAGCCAACATAGATCAAATTGCATCAAGGCAAGAACCATGTGACTTTCACTCACCACCACATATCTATCAAACACAGTGCCCATGGTGTATTGGGTGCATAATATTTGCCGAATAAATGTATCTAAAAATAAGACATACTGTAATTGCAAATAAGCTTCTCTGATAAATATTTTATATTCAAAAGTATCCAGATATTTTGCTAAATAAAAAAGCAAAGTATAGTGTGTACAGTATGCTACCATTTGTGCAAAACACACACATACACACACACATGCATACACATACAGTGACTTCCTAAAAATGCAGAGTAAAAGTGAAGACTACCTAAAAATGATAGTAAAAGGGTCCTTAATAATTAGAATGAGACAAAAAGTGTAAGCAGGAACCATTCCAGGGCAAACCAACACATAAGCTCTCCTGGCCAAAATACTGCTTGAATGTGTCAGAAAATGAGGTAGATAAATTCTGAGCAACAGAACTGCACATACACTCTTAGAGAGTGCCTTCATTCTAGAGAGGATGAAAACTCTTTTTCACTGTATGCCTGTTATATAACTTAAATTTTTATAATGCATATATTAATATACCATATGCAGGTGTATTTTAACCCCTAGCCAACTGCCTACATCGGGAGGATCAAACAATTGAAGAAAATCTCAGGCACTAAAGCTGAATAAAATTCATACCATGTTAGTACTGCCCCCCAGGGTCTGAGTAGATTCAAATAAAAGCACTTGCTGGTAATGGAATTTTAAGCCTCAAATTTTTCCACAAATAATTGTTCAAAAACAATGTTCCACATATAATTAGAGAAAATCAGACCTATAAGGAGATGAGATAACATGAACAAAATACAGGACAAATAAGATACAACAGAAAGGCCCAGTATGTTACTATGTTCATATACATAATATATACTTTAATACTATATGTATGTACTTTAAAACTATAGATACAGAGACTTTAACTACATATATAGTCTTTAAAGTCTTAGAATATATCTGGAAAATTTTACAAGTAGTGTGGCAGATTCGATTGGAAATAAACAGAAATTCAGAACGGAAGGATAAGAGAAAAAAAAGAACTCACTGGACAGGATAACACACCATGATGTCACTGATTTTAATATCAAAATGGAAGGTTGGATTAATATTCTAAAATAAATCAATGTGATTAATCATTTACAGAGTAAAGGAGAAAAGTAGCATCATTTTACTACATGCATAAAAAGTGTTTGACAAAATACAATATCAGGTCATGATGAAAAACTCTCAGCAAACTAGGAGTAGAAGAGTACTTCTTCAATCTAATAAATGTCATGTATGGGAAACCTACAGATAACAGCCAACATCATGGAAACTATTTCTCCCTAACATCAGGGGAAAGGCAACAATGTCTGTTCTCACCATTTCTATTCAACATTGTCCAGAGTGTCCTAGTCATTGTATAAAGACAAGAAGAATAGTAGGCAAAA
>JAPYYA010002684.1:0-13698 GCA_028533165.1 Leontopithecus rosalia
AGATGCAAATCAAAACCACATTGAGATACCATCTCACGCCAGTTAGAATGGCGATCATTAAAAAATCTGGAGACGACAGATGCTGGAGAGGATGTGGAGAAATAGGAACACTCTTACACTGTTGGTGGGAGTGTAAATTAGTTCAACCATTGTGGAAGACAGTGTGGCAATTCCTCAAGGCCTTAGAAATAGAAATTCCATTTGACCCAGCAATCCCATTACTGGGTATATTTCCAAAGGACTACTATATACGACACATGCACATGAAGGTTCATTGCAGCACTGTTTACAATAGCAAAGACCTGGAACCAACCCAAATGCACATCCATGATAGACTGGACTCGAAAAATGTGACACATATACACCATGGAATATTATGCAGCAATCAAAAATGACGAGTTTGTGTCCTTTGTAAGGACATGGATGAATCTGGAGAACATCATTCTCAGCAAACTGACACAAGAGCAGAAAATGAAATACCACATATTCTCACTCATAGGCGGGTGAGGAAAAATGAGAACACATGGACACAGGGAAGGGAGTACTACACACTGGGCTCTATTGGGGGGAATGGGAGAGGGACAGTGGGGGTGAGGAGCTGTGGAGGGATAGCCTGGGGAGAAATGCCAAATGTGGGTGAAGGGGAGGAAGGCAGCAAAACACACTGCCATGTGTGTACCTATGCAACTATCTTGCATGCTCTGCACATGTACCCCCAAACCTAAAATGCAATAAATAAAAAAAATAAAGATTGAAGGAGATGAAGGTAGATGGGAGATGAACTGATGAAATTACAAAGATTAAAAAAAAAGAGAGAAGGAGATTTGTCCTGAAAGACATAAATGATTTTCAAAAATCCAATATAGTTAAATAATGTTGTTTTAGAATAGTTATGAAATATAAATTTGAGAAGAAGCCATAGTACCTAAAATAATCCAGATTATAAAAAATGAATAGTATACTAATCAAGAACACAGATTTTAGAGCCAGAATTCTGGGCCCAAGTTCTAGATATACATTTTATTAACTATGTGAATTCTTTATGTCTCAATTAAGAAGCCATGATGCTCACTATTCACACTTACATTCAACATCGTACTACTTGTGTTAGGCAGTGCAAATAGGTCATATGAATCACTTTAAGGCAGAGGAATTCGTAGGGAGAAAGCAAAACCATCTCTTTGCAAATGATATGATAGTATTCCAAAAAGAAAATCAAAGAAGAAAGTAACTCAAACCACAAATAGTGTGCTATTAACAGGATATAAAATTAGCATACAGAAATCAACATACTTCCAATAGGCATACAATAATCAGTTATAGGAATGATGATAGGAAAGTATTCAGTTAAGACAGCAACAAAGCTGATTAAAACTTTGGAATAAACAAGAAACAGAAAAATATATGTAAAGGAAGTTTTAAACATTTATCAAAGATAGAAAAGTAGAGTAGAATAAATGACAAAACATTTTTTATTCTTGACTAGGGAACTAGCTGTTTTATGGAGTTATTCAACCTCAATAAAATTCGTATGCAAAAGCAAACATGCAAAATAGCTAGGAAATCATTGAAGAAAATTAAGTGGTGGTGTTATTCTTACCAGACATTAAAACTTACCATAAAATTTTTATAACTAAAACAGTGAGGCATATTAATAAACAAATAGACCAATGAGAGAGAATAGAATGTCCAGAGATAGATCAAACCACATACAGAAATTCAGTACTTGATAAAAGTAGTATCTCTCATCAACTGGAAAATATAGACGTTCATAAATTGCACTAGAACATATTAGTAATAATTTGCAATAAGATAGAATTAGAGGCTGGGCATGGTGGCTCACTCCTGTAATCCCAACACATAGGGAGACTGAGGCATACTGATCACCTGAGGTCAGGAGTTTGAAACCAGCTTGCCCAACATGGTGAAATCCCATCTTTACTAAAATACAAAAATTAGCTGAGTGTGGTAGTGCATGCCTGTAATCCCAGCTACTCAGGAGGCGGAGGCACAAGAATTGCTTGAGCCTGGGAGGTGGAGGTTGCAGTGAGCTGAGATCTCACCATTGCACTCCATCCTTGGTGACAAGTGAGACTGTCTCAAAAAAAAAAAAAGAGGAATAGAATTAGATTCATACTTCTCACGATATCAATAAATTTTAAATTGATCAGAAATCTAAATATAGAAAGTGAGACCCCTACAAGTACTAAAAAATGGATAAATTTTTCTTTAACCTTGGCACTGGGAAAGTTATTGCAAGTATGTCTTAAAATTCAGAGGAAGTAAATCAAAGGATTGATAGATTTGACTATATAACATTGAAAAAAAGCCAAGCAAAAATTGTCATAAATTATGAAGTTGTCACTTTGAGAAAGAATATCAACTAACAATTTACCAAAAACATATAAAACTGGCTCTAAAATGTATAAAAGGGTATTCAAACTCCCTAAGGAAATGCAAAATAAAACAGCACTAAGATATTATTTTTCACCTAAAAGATTAGTAAATATTAAACAGTTGGACATCGCAGTCTTTTGGTGAGCCTGTGGAGAAACAGGCAATCTCTATGTATTAATAATGGGGATACAAATTGGCACAACCCTTCTGGAGGTCAGTTTAGCAACATTAACAAGAATACGTATACATTTGCCCTTGACTCAGTAATTACAATTTTAGATTTTACCCTGAGGATGCACTTCTGACAATATGAAAATACATACATACATATTATATATTGCTGCATTGCTTATAATTGCAAAATATTAGAAACTAAATGTCCGTATATAGGAGAGTGGTTGAATAAGCCATGGTATCTGCACAAGCTGAAGTATCATGCAGGTTTAAGAAATGATGAAGAAAAATAGTTAGAAAAAAATGCATAAGACCTACCATTTGATAGCACCACGGGGTGATTACAGTCAATAACAATTTTATCATATGTTTAAAAATAACTAAGAGAATATGATTGGATTGTTTTTCTTTTTTTTTGGCAAAGTTATTCTCTCCATTTTATAGATAAAATTTTTAAACAGTTGAATAATTTGCACAAGATTTCACAACCAGCAACTGTTGGAGTCAGATATGTTTGATTCTAGTTCTCATCTCTTTGTCAAGCTATCATTGCTGTCTGGGAGGTCAAAATGGGATGAGCTCAATTCTGTCTCCCATCTGTCCAAATTGCATAAATTTTTGGTGTGGGGGGCATATTTTAATATTTAAAACACCTTTAGATTCATTTGAAACTAAATTCAGAGCTTAAAGTATTGGCAGGGTTTTCCATGTCCCCTTTACCACCTTGCAACATTTCTGGATTCTCTCCTTTACTTTCCCATTTTAATTTCCCATTATTTTTTTTTAATTTTTATTGCATTTTAGTTTTTGGGGTACATAGATTGTTTTTCACATAAAAGACAAATGCTTGATGAGATGGATATCCCATTTTCCATGATGTGATTATTATGCATTGCATGCCTGTATCAAGCATGAGATAACTCATAAATATGTACACTTACTCTGTACCCAGAAAATTAAAAAATTAACGGATAAGAAAGACATCTATAAACTGGTATGGAATGATATCTAGTCTATATTAAATGAAAAAAAGAAAAGGTTAAACAGTATATATCTATAGTACACTACATTTCATGTTAAAAAGGTAGGGACTATAAGATGTACAAAATATCTTTTTTTGCAAAAACAACGGCAAGAAGGAAAAACAAGAAACAAATGAGATTAGTTATGCATAGGATATGGGGGAAAATGGTATGTGAAGAGCAAAGTAATGCGAATAAAAACAATGAAACAATAAAAGTGATGAAGCTTCTTTGAGTATTTTCAAAAATAGTTCTGATTTTCAGAACTAATAAAATTCTACACAACCAGCAAATAGATATGGGGGTAGATACATACATAGATACATAGATAGATAAACAGACTAAATGAGAATGCAGAGGAGGGGGAAAATAGAATGCAAACAGATATAAGTGAACCTAACATCATTCCAAATTAATAACACAGTGACACTGAGAGGGGCAAAGAAGAAAATAAGGAAAATGGTGTTTTGACATTATATATTAAGGCTAGTAGAAAAAAGAACTGTAAATGAATATTATAATATGCTGGGTTGTAAATTTATTTTTCATGAAGGTATGAGTTAGCAATTCTGGAACTTGCATAAAATAGGCTTGAGCAAATAAGTAAATATATTTTCAATAATGAGAGCCAGGTATCAATAATAATATCTTGGTATTATTAATTTACTAGTTATATAAGATTTTAATATTTGAGAGAGCTAGGGAATGGGTTTAAGGATCTCTGTGTTGCCATATGAAAAACACGAAATCAAAATGGATTAAAGATTTAAATCTAAGACCTCAAACTCTGAAACTACTACAAGAAAACATTAAGGAGAATCTTCAGGAGATTGATATGGGCTAAAATTTCTTGAGCAATACCCCACGATCACAGGCAACAAAGCAAAAACGGACAAATGGAATCACATTAAGTTAAAAAGCTTGTGCACGTCAAAGAAAACAAATAACAAAGTGAAGAGACACCCTATAGAATGGGAGAAAACATGTGTACTGTTTTCCAAAGTGGTTTTGTAAATATAAAATTATTTCAAAATAAAACATTAAAATGATAAATCAATGGCAAAGAATGATATAACACATAATACAGGCAATGTGTTAACTATGAGTAAAATATACTTAGACCTTGCTTGCTCATTACAAAATAAAATATATTCCATGTGAACATAAGCAGTTTTATGTATAAATTTTAAAACATTGGAAACACCTATAAGATAATATCTACATGACTTTCAGATTAAGAAATACTTCATGTGCATACAAATAATATGAGAAATCAAAAAGAATAGATATTCATAAAAAGTTAATATAAAGATATCATAATAGTAATTAAAAGGCAATGTAAAAATTGGAGTTAAAAACTTACCAAATGTTAGAAAAAGAATTAATATTTAGTCAGCATATAATCTCCTATAAAACAATAAATGAGTATCTATCACCCCAATAAGAAACTTGGTGTAGCAAAAAAATGTCTGATGAAGCAGCCTTTAAGATAAAAATTGTTACTGGAAGTAAATAGGTGATTTTATAGTAATAAATGCTTCAATTCACTTGGAAGATATAATAGGGTTATATTTGTGTACTGCAAATAGTAAAACTTCAAAATATATAAAGCAAAAATTGACAAAATCCAGGGAGAATTAGAATACTCCACAACCATAGTAAGAATCCTCCATAACCTTAACAGGAGAATTCATCATGTCTCTTTTAGTAATTAAAAAAACAAGTAAACAAAAATTTGATAGAAACTTGAAAATTTGAAAGAAATGAATAATTGACTTAATAAATGCCTATAGAGTAGTATAACTGTGGAAAGCACATTTTTTCAAATAAATACATAACATTTATGAAAATTGGACATATACAGCATTAGAGAGCAAATCTTACCAAATATCAAAGAACCAAAATGATAAAGTATATTCTAAAATAATATTAAGCCCCGTATCAATAATAAAATGATAATGACAAAACATATTTGCAAATTAAGAAGTACACTTCTGTATTAGTCTGTTCTCATGCTGCTATAAAGAACTGGCCAAGACTGGGTAATTTATAAAGGAAAGAGGTTTGACTCCCAATTCCTCAGTGCTGGGGAGGCCTCAGGAAACTTATAATCATGGTGGAAATGGGAGGCAAACATGTCTGTTTTCACATCATGGCCAAAGAGCGAAGTGTGGAGCAAAAGAGGGAAAAGCCCCTTATAAAATCATCAGATCTTGTAGGAACACACTATCACAAGAACAGCATGGAGATAACTGCCACCATGATTCATCACCTCCCACTGGGTCCCTCCCACAACATATTGGGATTATCAAACTACGATTCAAGGTGAGATTTCTGTGGGGACACAACCAAACCACATCAACTTGTAAATAATCAGTTGGATAAAGCTGAAATAATGATGAAAGTCAGAAAATATTTTAGACTGACCTCAGAAAATGCTAAATATCAAAACTTAGGATATGCAGCTTCAGCAATATATAGAGATGGATATATAAATATAAAAGAAGACAGACTAAAATTATCTAAGTATATAATTTAAGAAGTTAGAAAAAGAGCAATATAATAGATTCAAATACAACAAAAGTAGTTAAATGACAGAGAATCAACAAGGCCAAATTTTTGGACATACTAGTAACATTAAGAAACCTCAGGCCCATTGATGGAGGAAGAGAGAAAACACATGCGCATGTGCACACACCCATACACACGAACACATAACTTAGTAATTAGAGGACCAAAGTATAGGTATAGAATTCACAAATAATTACCAATAGGTTACACACTTAAATCCAATGTCAAAAATTTTAAAAATAGATGACATTATTTAAAATGTTAACATTATGAGCTTGGGACAGAAAAATATATCTTACAGAAGCCACACACAATGAAAACCAAAATGAAAGAGAATATACAATTTACAGTAAAATTAAGTAATACTGTTTATTAAAAATAGCATAAATGGCAACAAAATTTATAAAATAGGAGAAAATAGAGCAGCACATGTAACTGGAAAGCACATTATCAATTATATATAAATAATTTCTATGAATTGATTTTTTAAAAAACCTAATAGAAAAGGGCAAAAGATATAGTTAGCTATTTCACAGAATGAGGAAAAAGTAATCGCTAATTAAAAAATCTATGAATAGAAGCATAGCCTTGTTAAATAACATGGAAAATATATATTAAAATCATACCATTTCACACCCACCAGGTAGGCAAAGATTATAAATTTGACATTGCTGATTTGTGAGAATATAAAACTTCTAGAACTCTCATTTACTCCTGGTAGGAGTATAAATTATCAGTATCATTTTGGAAAAAATATAATATTTTGTATTATCTAGTAAAGTTGATGAAACACATATCCTTTGATTCAGCAATTTCATCTATAGATATAGATGTTAGAGAAACTCTCACATATATAGACAACATGACATGTAGAAGAATGCAGATAGCAGGGATGTTGGAAAACAAAACACTGGAAACCAAATGTACATGAGGAACAAAACAATGATAAATCATTGTGTGTTCATACAATGAAAAACCGTACAATAATGAAATTGAAAGAGCTACAGTTATCTATCTCAATATGGATGAATCCCACCTAGGTGAATGAAGAAAACAACTGCAAAACAATAGTCTGATCTTATTTATATGATTTGTATATGTTCAAAATTAAAGAGCATAATATTTTGGGGCACATACCCAAGTGCTAATATTATAACAAAAAGCAAAGGAATAATGAACAAAATTTAAGACAGTGGTCATCCCAGGCAGAGAGGAAAGGAGGTGAGTAAGACCAAGGAGGGGTACACAGAAGACTTCAACAATACTCAGAATATGATATTTTGCATGTTGTGTGTTAGATACGCTGTGCTCTTTTTAGATTTTTTTTTCACAAATTGTAAGTAATAAAATGTTTCCATTACTTCGCACTAAAATAAAAATACAGCATAAACTGTAATATCAGGATTTTCCATAGTTCCCTTCAAATTTCTTAATGTTTGCTGGATGCTGTTTTCTAGCAAATACATCTTAAATGGATGCTGAAAAATTAAGAGATGTATGAGCTGATTCTAAGGTGACCACCCTCCTTTTACTAATAATGTGTTCATCGGTTAGGCCTCTTTAATAAGATATGTCTGCAATTACCATGCATAAACTGTTGCTTCCAAGTTGAAAAGGAAGATGACACTTGGTACACAGTGTTCCACACAAGCAGCTACCTCCATGTTTTTTTTTTTCCTTTTCATTCTGACCCAAAATGGAAACTTCGTTTGAAATTAATTTCCTTTTTTATAAGGATAAGATGATATTTTCATAGTCACTGAACCAAAATGTTGGTAAAAACGTTGCCACAGAGATGCTAAATAAAAAAGGTATTTAATTTTCTCATGTTTCTTCGTGTATGTCAAGGCATAATCAAATAATTGCCTTAATAATTACCACTCATTACTAAGAGCCACTTCATCTGTTTTTCTCATGAGCTGAAATCAGGTTTGAAAGAGATGTTATGCAAGCCAACAATTCCCTACCAACTGGTCCTGAAAAGTAAATTTTGGCAATTCAAAGGTCCTTTGGAATACTAAATTGCAATGATATCCCCCAAGGCATGTCTCTAAAGGTCCTTCCAAAGATCCTTTGGAATACTAAATTGTAATAATATCCCCAAAGGCATGCCCTACTAATACACCTGAGAGTAAATCAAATAAATCATGCTTTCTCTGCTATTTATATTATTTTTCTAAAGTTAATCCTTAACGAGAAAATAAGTAGTGATTGTTGTTGCTATTATTTCTATGAAATTATCATTTTCAAAACTTGAAGATGGATCTTGTCATTTATAAAATCGTACCTAATTTAATCAAATAGTATTTCTGTTACTTGTACTCCTGTTGATTTTTCATAGAGTAAAATCAGGTGTCTTTCTTTTGAAAAAATCAAAATATCAAATTAAAAAGCCCAGCATCCAATTTGAGTCATACATTTGAAATCAATTTACCAGGAAAGAAAGAGTCAAAGATTGCAGAACTCAGAAAGAGAAAAAAAAAAGTTGCTAGTAGAAGCAAATTAGAGAAAGAGGGTGTTCAAATTCTTCAAGTCTCCTGCGATCTGCTTGTCAGGCTGCTGATGAATTTCAGATATCAGCAGTGCTTTCTCCTTAATGTCCAAAATTTTACCTCTTACCCAATCTGCACATTATCATTTTGTTCAGCATATGTAAGAACATGAACACCATTTACATCTTATAGGTTGTCAATGTACAATGTTGATACTCAAATTCAAACTTTGGTGATAGACGTTGGAATAACATGTGCCTGTAGGGTGGTGGAGGGTTGCAGGGTGAAGTGACTGACTGAATTTTGGGGAGTAATGAAAATGTTATTTATTTTGATCTGGGTGATAGGTAGATATACAGCAGTCCCCCTTTATCTATAGTTTTGCTTTCCTTGGTTTCAGTTACCAGAGATCAACTGCAGTCTGAAAATACTAAGTAGAAAAATCACAGAAATAAACAATTCTTAAGTTTTAAATTGTCCTCCCTTCTGTGTAGTGTGGTGAAATCTCATGCCATCCTAGGACGTGAATCATACCCTTATCCAATTTATCCACACTGTATACACTACCTCTCTCACAGTCACTTAGTAGCTATCTCCGTTATCAGATTGAGAAAGCATAGTATATACTATACAGCAGGGTCCCCAAACTTTTTGCTTTTTAGCCCCAGGGATGGGTTTCATGGAAGACAATTTTTCCACGAAGGTGCTAGGCAGGGATGGTTTCAGGATGAATGTGTTCCACATCAGATCATCAGGCATTAGTTAGATTCTCATAAGGAGCACGCAACTTAGATCCTTCCCATGCAGAGTTCACCATAGGGTTCCCACGCCTTTGAGAATTTCATGTCACAGCTGATCGGACAGTAGGTGGAGCTCAGGCGGTGAAGCTTGCCAGTTGCTCACCTTCTGCTCTGCAGCCACCTTCCTAACAGGCCACAGACCTGTACTGGTTGGCAGCCCAGGGTTGAGGAACCCTGCAGAGTTTAGTACTATCCAAGGTTTCAGGCATCCACTAGGGATCTTGGAACGTAACCCCAAGAGTAAGTGGGGACTACTTCAGTTGTAAAAATTGATTGAGTTATACACTTAAGCTTTATGCATTTTGCTTTAGGTAGTTTATCAGTAAAGCATTATTAGCAAAAAAAAAACTATAATAGAATGTTAGAGAGTGTCATTATTTATTTATTTATTTATTTATTTATTTTTGAGACAGAGTTTCAGTCTTGTTACCCAGGCTGGAGAGCAATGGCGTGATCTCCGCTCACCACAACCTCCGCCCCCTGGGTTCAGGCAATTCTCCTGCCTCAGCCTCCTGAGTAGCTGGGATTACAGGCGTGCGCCACCATGCCCAGCTAATTTTTTGTATTTTAAGTAGAGATGGGATTTCACCATGTTGACCAGGATGGTCTCGATCTCTCGACCTTGTGATCCACCTGCCTCGGCCTCCCAAAGTGCTGGGATTACAGGCTTGAGCCACCGCGCCCGGCCCGAGAGTGTCATTATTTATGGCTTGCCACTCTATTTAGAATAAAATCTAAGTGCCTTACCACCGCTTGTGAAGTTTACATATCTAGTTTCCCATGCGCCCATCTTCCTTTCCTGATATTATTTCCTTTGCTTGCGTGCTTTTTTTTTTCACCACGTAGTTCTTGCCATTCTTTAAATTACACACCAAGCCTATTTACTAATCTTGGGGTCTTTGCATTTCCTAGTTCAATCTGCCTGAAACACTCTTTTTCCAGATATTTGCACAACCGACTTCTTCATTTCATTGCGGTTTCTCATTAAATGCCACTTTCTCATGGAGGACTTTCCTAGCCACCCTTCCCTTGGTCTGCTTTATTGTTTTTGAAGCATATGTTGATATTCCACATTACATACTTCCTTTTTGTTGTTTATTGTCTCTCTCCCCATGGTAGTTAAGAGTAGGCTAACTGATAAAAATAGACCCAAACATCTGATAGCTCAATAGATAGAATTTTACTTATTGTTCACCTAACAGCTCCAGGTGGCTGTTTAGATTTCATTTTTGGCTCATCTGTATTCAATAGCACCTTCTGTCTTATGGATTTGTATCCCAATAGAGCCTCATTGTCTTCTGCATCCAGCTAGCTAGAGGAGAAAGAGCATGAGGGAAAAACACATATGAACAGTGTCATGAACCAGACCTGAAATTATCATACTTTACTTTTGTTTATACTTCCTTTCCTAGAACTCAGTTGCATATTCCTATAAATTCAAGAGAGACAGGAAAATGCAGTCTAGCTATTACAAAAAGAAGATAGATGGGGACGGGGGAAGATGGCACTATAGAAGCAACTCAGGATTGCAGCTCTGAGTCAAGACGCAGAGGTTGAGTTCATGCCACATTTCCAGACGGATCTTTATAGCCCACAGAACAGGGAAAATCCCAGGTGTAGGAGAGACACAGGACACCAGCACAGCAGTCTCCACTAGCACGGCCAAACGGCCGGTGCCGCAGCACAGCGGCACGCCACACAAAACGCATGGGTCCAGGCACCCTGTTAAACCGGCAATTTGAGATTTGGGAGGGCAGATTAGCATATTCATCTGATTAAATGGGATTTGGACAGTGAGCCAGACCAGGAGATTTCTGGGAGGTGAACTGTGAGCCAGCACAGCGGGTGGCTGCATGGGAAATCACACAGATCCCAGTGCCCTTTCAGCTGGCAAATGAAACACCTGGGAGAGAGTCAACCCTACAACTTAAAAAAAAAAAAAGAAAGCAAAAAGGCTCAGAGGCAGGGAGCCAAATGATCAAGCTTGATGGGTCCTACCTCCACAGGGACAAACAAAACGGCAATTCGAAATGCTCAGGGTTGAGAGTTTCACTGTGGGCACAGCTGAACCCAGGGCTGTGCAGCTCAGTGGGGGAGGGGTGTCCTCCATTACCGAGAGCTTCCACCCCTACTGAGGTACTCGCCCATTGCTGATGCAGCCAGCCATTGCTGAGGCAACCCGCCATAACAGAGAGACTCCGCCAACAGGGCAGAGCCCACGTCAGCAGGGCGGAGCCCACGTCAGTAGGGCAGAGCCCAGAACAGCAGGACAGAGCCCACAGCAAAAGGGCAGACCTCATGCCAGCAGGGTGGAGCCTCGGCAGCCAAATAGTGACTAAACTGCCTCCTAGCTGGGCAGGACAGCGCAACGGATACTCAAAAATAAAGCCCTAACTCCCCAAGACAGAGCATCTGAGGGAAAAAAGGGGTTTTATGAGTTCTGCCACAACAGACTTAAACGTACTTGCCTAGCAACACTGAATGAACAACGGAGCTCACAGCTCAGCACTTGAGTTCCTATAAAGTATAGACCACCTCCTCAAGCAGCTCCCTGACCCCCATATACCCAAAGAGTCACCTCAAAAAGGACTGATCACATTGAGATTTGGCGGGCATTATTCTGGGACAAAGATAGAAGAAGAAACTGGTAGCATTCGTCACTGTTCCGCAACTGCTACAGGTGTACCCCAGGCAAGCAGGGCTCGGAGTGGACCTCAGCAGTCTTAGAGCAGAGGGGCTAGACTGTTAGAAGGACAACTAAGAAACAGAAATACTTCATCATCAACAATCTGGGCTTCTGCTCAGAGACCCAATCGAAAAATCAGCAACTACTCAGACAACAGGTGGATAAATCCACAAAGATGGGAAGAAACCAGTGCAAAAAGGAAGAAAACACCCGAAACCAGAACACCTCACCGCCTACAAAAGACCAGAACTCCTCACCAGCAAAAGAACAAAGCTGGACTGAGAATGAGAGTGATGAAATGATGGAATCAGACTTCAGAAGGTGGGTAATAAGAAACTTCTGTGAGCTAAAAGAACATGTTCTAAATCAGTGCAAAGAAACTAAGAACCTTGAAAAAAAGATTTGAAAAAAGATTTGAGGAAATGATAACAAGAATGGACAACTTAGAGAGGAATATGAATGAATTGACGGAGCTGAAAAACACAAGATGAGAACTTCGTGAAGCATGCACAAGTTTCAACAGCCGAACTGACCAAGCAAAAGAAAGGATATCAGAAGTCGAGGATCAACTCAATGAAATAAAACGAGAAGCCAAGATTAGAGAAAAAAGTGCAAAAAAGAAATGAACAAAGTCTCCAAGAAATGTGGGAATATGTGAAGAGACCTATTAGACGTTTGATAGGTGTACCAGAATGTAACGAAGAGAATGAATCCAAGCTGGAAAAAACTCTTCAGGAAATTATCCAGGAAAATTTCCCCAACCTAGCAAGGCAGGCCAACACCCAAATCCAGAAAATACAGAGAACACCTCAAAGATATTCCACAAGAAGAGCAACCCCAAGGGACATAATCGTCATATTCACCAGGGTTGAAATGAAGGAGAAAATCCTAAGGGCAGCCAGAGAGAAAGGTCGGATCACCCACAAAGGGAAGCCCATCAGACTAACAGCAGATCTTACAGCAGAAACCCTACAAGCCAGAAGAGAGTGGGGGCCAATATTCAACATCCTTAAAGAAAAGAACTTTCAACCCAGAATTTCATATCCACCCAAACTAAGCTTCATAAGTGAAGGAAAAATAAAATCCTTTGCGAACAAGCAAGCACTCAGAGGTTTTGTCTGCACAAGGCCTGCTTTACAAGAGCTCCTGAAAGAGGCACTACACATAGAAAGGAACAACCAGCACCAGCCATTCCAAAAACATACCAAATGCTAAAGAGCATCAACAAAATGAAGAATCTGCATCAACTAACGGGAAAAACACCCAGCTAGCATCAAAATGGCAGTATCCAATTCACACATAACAATATTAACCCTAAATGTAAATGGGCTAAATGCACCAATCAAAAGACACAGACTGGCAAATTGGATAAAAAGCCAAAACCCATGGGTGTGCTGTATCCAGGAAACCCATCTCACATGCAAGGATACACAAAGGCTCAAAATAAAGGCAAGGAGGAAGATTTACCAAGCAAATGGAGAGCAAAAAAAAAAAGCAGGAGTTGCAATTCTCATCTCTGATAAAATAGACTTTAAAGCAACAAAGATCAAAAGAGA
>JAPYYA010002685.1:0-13696 GCA_028533165.1 Leontopithecus rosalia
GGGGTGGAGAGTTCTGTAAATGTCTATCAGGTTTGCTTGTTCCAGGTGTGAGTTCAAGTCCTGGGTTTCCTTGTTAATTTTCTGTCTGGTTGATCTGTCTAGTATTGACAGTGGAGTGTTAAAGTCTCCCACTATTATTGTGTGGGAGTCTAAGTCTCTTCGTAAGTCATTAAGAACTTGCCTTATATATCTGGGTGCTCCTGTGTTGGGTTGTATATATTTAGGATCATTAGCTCTTCTTGTTGTATCGATTCTTTTACAGTTATGTAATGTCTTTCTTTGTCTCTTTTGATCTTATTTGCTTTAAAGTCTATTTTATCAGAGATAAGAATTGCAACTCCTGCTTTTTTTGCTCTCCATTGACTTGGAAAATCTTCCTCCATCCCTTTATTTTGAGCCTTTGTGTATCCTTGCATGTGAGATGTGTTTCCTGGATACAACACCGATGGGTTTTGGCTTTTTATCCAATTTCCTAGTCTGTGTCTTTTGATTGGAGCATTTAGTCCATTTACATTTAGGGTTAATATTGTTATGTGTGAATTTGATACTGCCATTTTGATGCTAGCTGGCTGTTTTGCCCATTAGTTGATGCAGATTCTTCATTTTGTTGATGCTCTTTAGCATTTGGTATGTTTTTGGAATGGCTAGTACCAGTTGTTCCTTTCTATGTGTAGTGCCTCTTTCAGGAGCTCTTGTAAAGCAGGCCTGGTGAAAAAATCTCTGAGTACTTGCTTGTTCACAATGGATTTTATTTTTCTTTCACTTACGAAGCTCAGTTTGGCTTGATATGAAATTCTGGGTTGAAAGTTTTTTTCTTTAAGGATGTTGAATATTGGCCCCCACTCTCTTCTGGCTTGTAGGGTTTCTGCCGAGAGATCTGCTGTGAGTCTGATGGGCTTCCCTTTGTGGGTGACCCGACCTTTCTCTCTGGCTGCCCTTAGCATTTTCTCTTTCATTTCAACCCTGGTGAATCTGACGATTATGTGCCTTGGGGTTGCTCTTTTTGAGGAATATCTTTGTGGTGTTCTCTGTGTTTCCTGGACTTGAATATTGGCCTGCCTTGCTAGGTTGGGGAAATTTTCCTGGATAATATCCTGAAGAGAATTTTCCATCTCGGCTTCATTGTCTTCATCACATTCAGGTACACTTATCAAATGTAGATTAGGTCTCTTTTCATAGTCCCACATTTCTTGGAGACTTTGTTCATTCTTTCTTGTGCTTTTTTCTCTAATCTTGCCTTCTCGTTTTATTTCATTGAGTTGATCTTCAACTTCTGATATCCTTTCTTCTGCTAGGTCAGTTTGGCTGTTGAGACTTGTGCGTGCTTCACAAAGTTCTCATGTTGTGTTTTTAGCTCCATCAATTCATGCATATTCCTCTCTACGTTGTCCAATCTTGTTTTCATTTCCTCAAATCTTTTTTCGAGGTTCTTAGTTTCTTTGCATTGAGTTAGAACATGTTCTTTTAGTTCACAGAAGTTTCTCATTACCCACCTTCTGAATTCTGATTCTGTCATTTCATCACACTCATTCTCCGTCCAGCTTTTTTCCCTTGCTGGTGAGGGGTTGTGGTCCCTTGTTTGAGACAAGGTGTTCTAGGTTCAGGTGTTTTCTTCCTTTTTGTGCTGGTTTCTTCCCATCTTTGTGGATTTATCCACCTGTCATCTGAGTAGTTGCTGACTTTTTGATTGGGTCTCTGAGTGGACACCCAGATTGTTGATGATGAAGTATTTCTGTTTCTTAGTTTTCTTTCTAACAGTCTAGCCCCTCTGCTGTAGGACTGCTGAGGTCCACTCCAGGCCCTGCTTGCCTGGGATACACCTGTAACAGCTGTGGAACAGTGAGGGATGCTACCAGTTTATTCTGCTGCTATCTTTGTCCCAGAATGATGCCTGCCAAATGTCAGTCTGATCAGTCCTTTGTGAGGTGACTCTTTGGATATACGGGGGTCAGGGAGCTGCTCTAGGAGACAGTCTGTACTTTATAGGAGCCCAAGTGCTGGGCTGTGAGCTCCATTGTTCATTCAGGGCTGCAGGTACGTTTAAGTCTGCTGCAGCAGAACTCATAAAGCCCCTTTTTTTCCTCAGGTGCGCTGTCTTCAGGAGTTAGGGCTTTATTTATGAGTATCCGTTGCACTG
The DNA here is from genome assembly GCA_028533165.1 of Leontopithecus rosalia. Lineage (NCBI taxonomy): Eukaryota > Metazoa > Chordata > Mammalia > Primates > Cebidae > Leontopithecus > Leontopithecus rosalia. The sequence continues at coordinate 2,138 of JAPYYA010002685.1, forward strand.
TCCTGCCCAGCAAGTAGGCAGACTAGTCACTACCTGCCTGCCAAGACTCCACCCTGCTGCCGTGGGCTCTGCCCTGTTGCTGTGGGCTTCGCCTTGTTGTTGTGGGTTCTGCCCTGCTGTCATGGGCTCCACCCTGCTGCCGAGTGTAATTCCCTGTAGTCCTGTTTATACACATGTGGTTAGAACTGCTGTGGCGATGGTGGCCTGCCTCTTTATATGGTGGACTCTCTCTGTTTTGGCGGGTTGCCTCAGCAATGGCAGGCTGCATCAGCAATGGGAGGGTACCTCTGTAGGGGCAGAATGCCTCGGTAATGGTGGACGCCCCTCCGCCACCGAGCTGCACCATCCTGGGTTCAGCTGTGCTTGCCATGAAACTCTCAACCCCGAGTGTTTCTAATTGCTGTTTTGTTTGTTTTTGTGGGGGTGGGACCCATGGAGCCTGACCACCTGCTTCCCTGCCTAAGAGCCCTTTTTTCTTTAAGTTGAACATTGACTCTCTCCCATGTGTTTCAGTCGCCTGCTGAAAGGGCACCAGGGTCTGTGTGATTTCCCATGCAGCGACCCACTGCGCCAGCTCAAACATCACTGCCTGGGAATCTCCTGGCCTGGCTTACTGTTTAAGTCCCATTTAATCAGATGAATGTGCTAAACTGCCTTTCCAAATTTCAAATTGCCCATTTGACAGGGCAACCAGACCAGTGTTTTTTGTATGGAGTGCCACTGCACTGCAGCTCTGCCCGAAACTGCCATGCCAGCCAAAACACCTGTGCTGGCATCCCATGGAGCTCCTACACCTGGGAATTTCCTGGTCTGTGGGCAATAAATATATGTCTGTAAATGAAGCATCCACTCACCCTCTGTGCTTTCACTGAGAGCTGCAATCCTGAGTTGCTCCTATAGCGCCATCTTCCCCCTTCCTCTCTCCAGGAGAAGTCGTTTCTATCAATACGAGATTCTTAATTGGAAACTATTCCTTTCTTTTCAGTTGTCTGCAAGTATTTGTGTAAAATCTTGTCAATTTTTTTTCTGAAATATTCTGTAGAATTCTCCAATGAAACCATCATGGCCTGGAGATTTCATTTTTGAAAACCTTTTAGTTACAGATTTAATTTCTTTAATAATTAAATAACAATCCAGATTATCTATTTTATCTTGATTGAATTTTAGTAGTATATGCTTTTTGAGGAATTGGTTCATTTCTTCTACCTTGTCAAATTTATTAATAACAAATGTTTGCAGTATTTCCTTATTTTTCATTTAATGGCTGTAGGTTCCTCAGTGATACCTCCTGTTACATTCTATGTATTACTGTTTTTTTCTTTTCCTTTGCAATTTTTGTCAGTTTTCTCATTGATTCACAAATTTTTTAATTGGAGTTTATTTTGCTGCTCTTGCTTGTTTTATTTTTCAATTTCATCAACTTTCATCCTTACCTTTATTATTTCCTTACTTCCTCTCTTTGGTTTATTTTTATCTTATTTTCCTAGTTTCCTAATATAGATTAATATTTTGAGCCTGCAAGCTTGGGCAACACTGAGATTCTGTCTCTACAAAATATTGAAAAATTAGCCAGGCAGAATTGTGTACAGCTGTAGTCCCAATTACTCCAGTGGCTGAAGCTGGAGGATCACTTGAGCCCAGGAGATTGAGGCTATAGTAAGCCATGATTGTGATATTGCATTCCAGCCTGAGTGATGGAACAAAACTTTGTATATAGTAAATTAATAATAATTAATAATAACAAGGTCAGGCATGGTGGCTCATGCCTGTAATCCAAGCACTTTGGAGTCCAAGGTGGGTGGATCATCTGAGGTCGGGAGTTCAAGACCAGCCTGACCAACATGGTGAAACCCCATCTTAAAATATTAATAATTAAAAATAATAATAATGTGATGCTACAGTATGCTAAGACATACTGTGACTATAAGATCAATAATAATCATAAGGACAAATTGAACAGCTCATAGGACCTACCCTATGTGTTAACTAAGAATATGATATATGCTGGCTGGGGGATTTTCAGCTATAGTGCCCTGAAGATTACTGCTTCTCTTTCACAATGGGACCAAAAAAACACTGGCTGCCCTAGAGAAAAGGCCAACTCAGCACAGAGGCAACTTTAAGAACCTTAAAACAAAGCATATACATATAAGAATAGCTTAAACACCCTTTATAAAAGAAACATCATAACTCACCCAGACTGAACACAAGTGTAAGAAAGGGCAAATAATCCTCCAACTCTGAGAATGTTCTATAGTTGGAGACTCTTCTGGTGAGGCAGTTATCAGATCTCTGAACGTAACTGGTCCATACCACTGGCTTGTTTCCACTGTCTATCTTATAAGTGTATGGTCAGAATAAACTGGCTGAACATCCAGTATTGCCTAATACCCATCTTTGACATGATTGCACCACAGGGAATAAGGTTGCCTGTGAGGAAGCTGGTCAAATGGGACAACCCAAGACCCCTGGACACAATAGAGGTTTTCCCATTTTTAAAAATGTAAGTACGTAATGCTATGAATTTCCCTCTCAGCACAGCTTTTAATGTTTACTTTTCATTTCTTTTCAGTAATATCATATTTAAAAATTTCCTTTGTGACTTATTCTTGATCTATAAGTTATTTAAAAATGTGTTGTTCAGTTACATAGATAAGTTCTTTAGTGGTGATTTGTAGAATTTTGGTGAACCCATCACCCAAGTAGTGTACATTATACCCATGTGTAGTGTCTTATCCCTCATTCCATCCCACCCTTCTGCCAACACATATGGGGGTCTTTTGGAGGATGAAGAGTTGGAGGAGGGAGAAGATTAGGAAAAATAACTAATGGTACTAGGCTTAAAACCTATGTCAAGTAATAATCTGTACAATAAGCCCCTGTGACAAAAGTTTTGCTATGTAACAAACCCAACCTCTGAACTTAAAATAGAAGTTTTAAAATATATAGAATAAAATTATTAAAAATGTGTTGTTAAAGTTCCAAGTGTTTAGAGATGTTCTGTTGTCTTTTGTCCCTAAATTATAGTTTGATTTCACCATCATCCTTTTTTTTATTGTAGCATTATTCACAACAGCAAAGTCATGGAATCAACCTAAGTGTCTATTAAGGATTGTTTGGATAAAGAAAATATGGCATATATACACCATGGACTACTGTGAAGCCATAAAATGAACGAAATTATATCTTTATAGCAACATGGATGAGTTGGAGGTGATTATCCTAAGTGGAATAACTCAGAAACAGAAAATCACATATCATCTGTTCTCATTTATAAGTCAGAGATAAACAATGGGTACACGTGGATATAAAGGTACAAATAATACTGGGGACCCCAGAAAGGGTGGGTGGAATGGGGGCAAGCACTGAAAAATTTCCTGTTGGGTACAATGTTCCCTATTTGAGTGATGGGACCACTAAAAGCTAACATCTCCCTATTACACAATATGCCCATGTAATAAATCTGCACATCTATTCTTGAATCTAAAATAACACAAGAAAGAACAGACCAGTGAGTACAGTATATTATTTAAATTACTTTGCAATTTTTGAGATTTTTTTAATAACCCAGAATAGATTGATTTTGGTGAATGTTCCACAGGCTCACACGTACACAAATGTATATTCTGCTAGTATTTTTAGTGTGAAATGCTCTATGAATGTTAATTTATTCTGTTGGTTTACTGTGTTGTTTAGATCTTCTCTTTCCCTGATGATGTTCAAATTAGTTCTATCAATTAGTGTGAGTGAGATGTTAAAATCCTTACATATAATTACAGATTTTTCTGTTTTTTCTTTTAGCTTCATACATTTTTTTTATGTATTCTGAGGCTCTGTTTGGTGTGTACACTGGATCATTGTATAGTCCCAGTGGATTGACAGTTTTGTAATTATGTGATATCTCTCTTTTACTCTAATAATTTTCTGTTTCCTATAATCAGTTTTTATGATATTATTAATAATATAGAAATTCTTATTTTTTTAAATATTTGCATGGTATGTATTTCTCTAATGTTTTACTTATACATCCCCTGTATCATATTTGACATGATTTTCTTCATCTATTCATGGTAGCCTTTTAGAATTTGTGGAACAGAGGGAAACACTCTCAACTTTAAAAATTGCATCTATAAAAAACTAGAGCAGGGATCAAAATTAATGATGAAGGTCTAAATGCTTTTCTTAAGATACGGAAGAAGCAAAACGTATCTGCTCTTACCAGTATTATTCAACATAGTACTAAATGTTTTAGCCACAAAGAGGCAAGAAAAAGAAAAGGCACACAGCTTGGTAAGTGAACAAGGAAACTAACTAGTAAGTGAGATTAGCAAGGTTACAGGATAATAGATCAATATAAAAAGATCATTACATTTCTATATACTAATAATGAATGCAGACATTGACATTACAACCACAGCATCATTTATAATTACTCTCTATTGCTTCAGTGAGAAAGAAATACTTACATAAAGAATTTTAAAAACAGGTGCAGTATGTGTATGCTGAAAATTATTAAGTCTGTTGAAAAATTTTTTTAAACTCTCTAAATCAAGGCACAAATCAACCACATGAATTAGTAGCCCCAAAATATTAAAGATGTCAATTCTCCCTAAATTAATATGTAGGTTTTATTCAATTTCTATGAAAATCCCAGCAACATTTATTTGTAAATATGTAAAATCTTTTAATAAAATTTTTATGGTAAGGCACAGAATCTAAAAGAGTTTTAAACAATCTTAAAAGAGTATGAAGTGGAAGAAATAATTCTATCATATTATACAGTCAAGTCAATATTGAGGCTTACTATGTACTTATATAGATCAAAACAATAAAGCATTGGTGGGGGATTAGACTCATACATCAAGAGAAAATAAGAGAAGTTCTAGAAATAGACTTGGGTGAATATTACTCACTGATTTTTGACAAAGATGAAGAAGCGACTAATGCAGAGGGGGGGCATAACCTATTCAACAAATAGTGCTAGAAAAATTGTACATTTGTAGGTAAACAAATCAACCTCAACCTAAGTCTCATATCTAATACAAAAATTAGCTCAAAATGGGCATAGTGGTTCATGCCTGTAATCTCTACTTTTGGAGTCAGAAGTGGCATATTGCTTGAGCTCAGGAGTTCAAGACCAGCCTGGGAAAGATGGCAAGATCCTTTCTCTAAAAAACATAATGCTAGCTCAAAATGTATTACAGACTAAAATATAAAATATAAATCTATAAACCGGTTAGAAGAAAATACAAAATAAATTATTTGGTGTCTACGGCTGGGTAAAGGATACTTGGGCAGAAATATTATCCATAAGAAAATCCAATAAATTATATTTCATCAAAATTATAAAATATCATTCTGCCCTTTGAGAGACACTGCTAAGAAAATGAAAGGGACAACTTGATGTCTGGAAGAAAATAGTTGAAAACCACATAGCCATCAAAAGACTAATGCCAAGTCTATGAAGAACTCTCAAAATGCAATATCAAAAGGGGAAAAACACCCAAGTGTATTAGAAAATGAAAAAATATTGGCTTAGGTCAGCAAACTACAGAAGAAATGGGACATACTAAAAAAAATGAAAAATAACATGAGAGACATTTTGCTGAGAAGGATGTACAAATACCAAAAAAAATTTTTTAAATATTCAGCCTCAAGAGCCATCAAGAAAATAAAGTTTAAAATCACGAGGAGATATCACTACCTTAACCTTTCAAATGGGCTTATAAAAAAAGAAAAAGAACAGTAGCAACACCAAATGCTGTCATGGATGGACATAAACTGGACCACTGACAGGATACTGGTGAGAATATTAAGAAGTACATTTTACTTTGGAATGTATCACTTTGGAAGACCGTTTCCAAATTTCCTATTAAACTAAGCATGCAATTATACAACCCAGAAACTGTACTCTTGAACATTTATCCATAGAAATACAAACTTATGTTCAAACAAAAATATGCACACAAATATAAAGAACAACAGACAAAATGTTTCTGTATTTTTGTTATAACTTCATGAGAAACTGCAATTACCCTAAAATAAAAATGTACAAAAGGTTATGCTAGTTATATAAAGCATATTTGTGCACTGACTGTGACCAGAAACTCCTTTTCGAAGATTCCTTGTTTATTCAAGATTTTATGTCATTTGAAAAAAGAAATTTGTTCTTAAACTGTTTTTTTTTTAATTTGTGAGAGCAACGAGAGCAAAGCTAGTAGGTGTTTATTTAATAGTTACTGTTAGATATGGTAAAATTAAGAATTTGTTTTGCATTAGATAATTAACTTGGCATTGAATGCTTACTCTATGTCAGATGTTTTGGTTACAGAAATAAATAAAATTATTCTTGAGTTTCCGGTAGGATTTTACATTCTAATAGAAAAAACAATCCTGCACACAGAAAATTTAAACAAAGCTGTAAGTCCTAATAGAGATCCACACAAGTGCTGTGGGAGCCTTATACATAAATGAATGTATTGGAGAGTTAAGAAAAGGTTTATGGAAACAATAAAAAGAAACTTGAAAGATGAATACAAATTCTCCATGTAAAGATAAAAGAGCAAGTCATCCTTGGTAGGGAAACAATAGAGGCATATGAAAGAATCATGAAACAAATGATATTTGCTGCAATATTTGAACAGAAGTAATAAAGTACAGCTAGAGTGTACCTACCTGATATGGTTTGACTCTGTGTCCCCACTCAAATCTCATCACCAATTGTAATTCTCATGTGTCAAGGGAGGGACTTGGTGGGAGGTGACTGGATTATGGAGGCAGATTTTCCAATACTGTTCTCTTGACAATGAGTTCTTACAGATCTGAGCTTTCTTACAGCTCTCTCTCTCTCTCTCTCTCTCTCTCTCTCTCTCTCTCTCTCTCTCTCTCTCTCTCTCTCTCCCCTGCCACCTTGTTAAGAAGGTGCTTGCTTCTCCTTTGCATTCTGCCATGATTGCACATTTCCTGAAGATTCCCCAGCCATATGAAACTGTGAGTCCATTAAACCTCTTTTCTTTATAAATTACTGAGTCTCAGAAAAGTTCTTTATAGCAGTGTGAAAATGGACTAATACACTACCAGAATAGACATTAAAAGAAAAAGAGGAGCTAAGCAAAAACTTAGTACTGCAAAGTCTTCTATACCCAACCAAATAACTTGAATTTTCACCTTGTAAAAACTGAGGAGTCATTCAGATTGTGAGTAAGTTTAAAACAAGATAAATGACATTCCTGGTCAGCCAGGGACTATCCTGGATTTAGCACTGACAGTCCCATGCCATGGAAAGTTTCTCAGTCTCAAGCAAACTGGTACAGTTGGTTATCTGCTGTGAGAGTTCCAGAGTTGAATTTTAGAAAAATAATTCACTATAGCTTTAATGATAGTCCTGGGGTAGAAGAATAAGGAAGATGTTGAGAGCAGGAAGATAATTGCAATTTTAATATAAGATTTTCTCCTCAATAACCTCAGTTGAATGAGAAGTATTCTAGCTAATTGTAAATAGTCATCTGTCACACAACTCAAGGTACTAGGACCTTAAAAAGAAGCAACCAGGAGAGAGATCTAAGATGGATGATTATTAACAGCTCAGGATTGTAGCTCCCAGTGAAAGTACAAGGAACGAGAAGATGCCACACTTTCAGATGAATTTTGTTGCTCATGAACCAGGAGATTCCCAGCGGAGGAGCCGCATGGGTCGCCAGTGCAACTCTTGCAGCAGGCATGGCGGTTTTGCTGGCACCCTAGTGTGGCAGTTCTTGGTGCAGAGTAAACGGTACTGGGTCCCCTTTTGGTCGACGTTTTGAGCTCCAGGAAGGCAGAGTCACCTATTCAGCTGATTGAAAAAGGGACTCAAGAAGGAAGCCAGACCAGAGATTCCTGGGCAGAAAAGCACCATGAATCTTAGTGCTGCTATTTTAGCCAGAGCAGTGGGTTGCTCAGATTCTGTCCCTGGGAATCAACAAGTTGGACGTCCACTCAGAGACCAACTTGAAAGTCGGTAATTACAAAGACAACAGGTGGAAAAATTTACAATGATGGGAAGAAACCAGCGTGAAAAGGCTGAAAATACCCAAAATCAGAATGCCTCTCCCTCTACAGGGGATCACAGTTCCTCATCAACAAGGGAACAAGGCCTGATGGAAAACGAGTGCATTCCAATAACAGAATTAGGCTTCAGGAGGTGGATAATAAGAAACTGCTGTAAGTTAAAAGAACATGTTCTAGCCCAATGTAAAGAAACTAAGTACCTTGAAAAAAGGTTTGACGAAATCCTAATGAGAATAGACCATCTAGAGAGGAATATAAGTGAATTAATGGAACTGAAGAATACAATATGAGAACTCCACGAAGTATGCACAGGTTTTAACAGTTGAATTGTTCGAGCAGAAGAAAGGATATCTGAGGTGGAAGACCAACTTAATGAAATGAAACAAGAAGACAAGATTAGAGAAGAAAGAGTAAAAAGGAATGAACAAAGTCTCCAAGAAATATGGGACTATGTGAAAAGACCTAATTTACGTTTGATAGGTGTACATGAATGTCATGAAGAGAACGAATCCAAGCTGGAAAATATTCTTCAGGATATTATTCAGGAAAACTTTCCTAACCTAGTGAGGCAGGACAATACTCAACTCCAGGTAATACAGAGAACACCACAAAGATATTCCTCAAGTAGAGCAACCTCAAGATATATAATCATTAGATTCACCAGGGTTGAAATAAAGGAGAAAATTTTAAGGGCAGCTAGAGAGAAAGGTCAGGTTACCCATAAAGGGAAGCCTATCAGACTCACAGCAGATCTCTCAGCTGAAACCCTACAAACTAGAAGAGAGTGGGGGTCAATATTTGATTTCCTCAAAGAAAAGAATTTCCAACCCAGAATCTCATATCCAGCCAAATTAAGCTTTATAAATGAAGGAAAAAATAAAAATTTTTCACAAACAAGCAAACACTCAGAGATTTCATCACCACCAGGCCTGCTTTACAAGAGCTTCTGAAAGAAGCACTATACATAGAAAGGAACAACCAGTATCAGTCATTCTAAAAACTTACCAAAAGTTAAAGAGTATCTCCATAATAAAGAATCTATATCAACTAATGGGCAAAATAGCCAGCTAGCATTAAAAGACAAAATTAAACTCACAAATATCAATAATAATCCTAAATTTAAATGGATTAAATGCCCCAGTTAAAGACACAGACAGGGAAATTGAATAAAAAGTCAAAACCCATTGGTACACTGTATCCAGATCCACCTCATAAGCAAGGACACACAAAGACTCAAAACAAAGGGTTGGTGGAAGACTCACCAATCAAATGGAGAGCAAAAAGAAAAAAAAATAGGAATTGTAACTTTCGTCTCTGACAAAATAGACTTTAATAGTAACAAAGACTAAAAGAAACAAAGAAGGACATTACATAATGGTAAAACAATTAATGCAACAACAGGAGTCAATGATCATAAATATACATGCACCCAATATAGGAACACCCAGATACATAAGACAAGTTCTTAATGACTTATAAAGAGACTTGGACTCCTGCACAATAATAGTGGGAGACTTTGACACCACATTGTTAATATTCAATGGATCAATGAGATAGAAAATTAACAGGGACATCTATGATTTGAACTCAGACCTGGAACAAGTAAACTCAGTGAATATTTATAGAATTCTTCACCCCAAGTCCACAGAACATACATTTTTCTCAGTATCACATTACACCTATTTTGAAAGTGACCACATAACTGGAAGTAAATCACTCTTCAGCATTTGCATAGCATTTCACAGACTTAAATGAAATATTGGTTGGCTGATTGTTATTTTTTTCCCTTATTCTTTCCTGTTTCCACTGTTAAGCACAATTGTCGGCACAAAAGAGGTTTTTAATACCTATTTTTAGATTGCATTCCAGCCTGGGCAACAGAGAGAACAGGGAAAAGACTCCTGTTCTCTCTCCCCCTTTCTCTTTCTCTTTCTTTCTTTAAAAAAAAATAGAATTGCTCTCTGGGTCTCCTCCTTCCTCCTACTTAAGTCTCTGGGAAGAAGTGGAGAGGACTGAGTCTCTTTTCTCCATTCCTTCCTTCCTTTCTCTTTTTTTCTTTTTTTTCTTTCTTCTCTTTCTTCTTTCTCTCTTTCCTTTTTCTAAAAAAATAAAATAAAATAAAAATAGGAAAAAAAGCAACCAAACAATACGACTTTAACACAAATTATCATGTATTTAAAGTCATGTTTAATATTTCTGATGAGGGGTTAGTACTTTGCTTTCATTTCCGCAACCTTCCTGCAGGCGATATGCTAAGACTAAATTTTCCATGTCTAAAAATTGCATAAACTCTATCACCATGTAAATTTGGATAAATTCTAAATGTGAGAAATTTCATAAATATAAAAATGTAATTTATAGACAGAGTGTGGTTACACACAGTGTTTTCACATAAAAACAATTATGCCTTGTTTCATTTTTCACTTTTATCTGGAAGAGGGGTTTTGGTTTTTCTTACTAAAATGATAAAGTCTGTAATGTCTTACAAAAGGTTGAAAATTTAATAGATTTGGAATTGGAAAAATGAGGCAAATTTAGCTATAATTTCAGGGTTTGGATAAGCTCTGAGAACTAAATGGTTTAGTGGTTTAATAGAGACTCAAGGAACAAAAAGAATCTTGAGCAACTTCTTTCAAAGGTGGAAATTTTATAAGGTTCTATAGAGAGCAAAGCATCATGACAAACATATGTTTAGTAATATTAAAAACTGTAATGTAATTCAGGCATATGATAAAAAGACAATTGCACTTTATACAGATGTATAAAATTAAAAGTAAAACTTACTCCCAGCACAGTTCTATACCTTAAGGTAAAAAACTATAACTTTCCAGAAATTGTACTTGAACTATACAGACATAGCTATGTATATTCTCTTATTTTCACAAATGGAACTGTATTACATGTACTATTCTGCAAAAGAAGACTTTCTTTTAGCATTCTAGTTAAAACCTGGGCCTCATTTGACATTTGTTCCTTGTGTATTACATTTTACAGACTGAATATTTAGCAAGCTTAGATTATAAATAGACAGGGTCATGAATCAGTTGTTTTTCAGTGGAAATTATTGCTATTTTCCTTTTTCTCAACTTACTACCTAATCCCTAAGTGGTCAAATGGAACAGCTGTGCAATAAATCTACATTAGCTATTCAGGACATAGGAGTAGGCAAGGACTTCATGACCAAAACACCAAACGCATTGGCAACAAAAGACAAAATATACAAATGGGACTTAATCAAACTCCACAGCTTCTGCATGGCAAAAGAAACAGTCACTAGAGTGAATCAGCAACCAACAGAATGGGAAAAAATCTTTGCAGTTTACCCATCTGACAAAGGGCTGATATCCAGAATTTACAAAGAACTAAAACAGATTTACAAGAAAAAAAGAAACAAGCCCATTCAAAAGTGGGCAAAGGATATGAACAGACACTTTACAAAAGAAGACATTCAAGAGGCCAACAAACATATGAAAAAATGCTCATCATCACTGGTCATTACAGAGATGCAAATCA
>JAPYYA010002686.1:0-13696 GCA_028533165.1 Leontopithecus rosalia
GTTCCTCTTTCAGGAGCTCTTGTAAAGCAGGCCTGGTGCTGACAAAATCTCTGAGTACTCACTTGTTCACAAAGAATTTTATTTTTCCTTCGCTTATGAAGCTCAGTTTGGCTGGATATGAAATTCTGGGTTGAAAGTTCTTTTCTTTAAGGATGTTGAATATTGACCCCCACTCTCTTCTGGCTTGTAGGGTTTCTTTCAAGAGATCTGCTGTGAGTTTGATGGGCTTCCCTTTGTGGGTGACCCGACCTTTCTCTCTGGCTGCCCTTAGGATTTCCTCCTTCATTTCAACCCTGGTGAATCTGACGATTATGTGCCTTGGGGTTGCTCTTCTTGTGGAGTATCTTTGTGGTGTTCTCTGTATTTCCTGGATTTGGGTGTTGGCCTGCCTTGCTAGGTTGGGGAAAGTTTCCTGGATCATTTCCTGAAGAGTATTTTCCAGCCTGGACACATTCTCTTTGTCACATTCTGGTACACCTATCAATTGTAGATTAGGTCTTTTCACATAGTCCCACATTTCTTGGAGACTTTGTTCATTCCCTGTTTTGCTTTTTTCTCTAATCTTGGCTTCTTGTTTTATTTTATTGAGTTGATCTTCTACTTCTGATATTTTTTCTTCTTTTTGGTCAATTCGGCTGCTGAAACTTGTGCATGCTTTGAGAAGTTCTTGTTTTGTGTTTTTCAGTTCCTTCAATTCATTCATATTCCTCTCTAAGTTGTCCATTCTTGTTATCATTTCCTCAAATCTTTTTTCAAGGTTCTTAGTTTCTATGCATTGATTTAGAACATGTTCTTTTAGCTCATGAATGTTTCTCATTACCCACCTTCTGAAGTCTGATTCCATCATTTCATATCACTCATTCTCCATCCAGCTTTGTTCCCTTGCTGCTGAGGAGTTTTGGTCTTTTGTAGGAGGCGAGGTGTTTTGGTTTCATGTGTTTTCCTCCTTTTTGCACTGGTTTCTTCCCATCTTTGTGGGTTTATCCACCTGTCATCTGAGTTGTTGCTGACTTTTCATTTGGGTCTCTGAGTGGACACCCAGATTGTTAATGATGAAGTATTTCTCTTACTTTGTTTTTCTTCTAACAGTCTAGCCCCTCTTCTGTAAGACTGCTGAGGTGCACTTTCGGCCCTGCTTGTCTCAGGTACTCCTGTAGCAGCTGTGGAACAGTGAGGGATTCTACCAGTTTCTTCTTCTGCTATCTTTATTCCAGAATGATGCCCGTTGAACATCAGTCTGATTAGTCCTATTTGAGGTGACTCTTGATATACAGTTGTCAGGGAGCTGCTTGAGGAGATGGTCTGTACTTTATTGGAGCTGAAGTGCTGAGCTGCGATCTCTGTTGTTCATTCAGGGCTATTCGGCTGATACGTTTAAGTCTGCTGCAGTGGAACTCATAAAACCCCTTTTTTTCCCTCAGATTCTCTTTCTTGGGGAGTTAGGGCTTTCTTTATGAGTATCCGTTGCACTGTCCTGCCCAGCTAGGAGGCAGTCTAGTCACTATTTGACTGCCGTGGCTCTGCCCTGCTGTTTTAGCATCTGCCCTGTTGCCGTGGGCTCTGCCCTGCTCTTGTGGGCTTTGCCTTGGTGTCCTGGGCCCTGCCTGTTGCCGTGGGCTCTACTCTGTTGCTATGGGCTCCACCCGGCTGTCGTGGGCTCCACTCTTTTGCCTCTGTATTATTGGAGTCTCTCTGTTACGGCAGGTTGTCTCAGAAACTGCAGACTCTGTCAGCAATTGGAGTGTACCTCAGTAGGGGTGGAATGCCTCGGTAGTTGTGGACGCCCCTCCCCCACCAAGCCACACCATCGGGTTCAGCTGTGCCCGCAGTGAAACTCTCAAGCCCGAGTGTATTGAATCACCATTTTTTGTCCTTGTGGGGGTGGAACCCACCGAGCCTGATCTGATGGATATGCTAATCTGCACTCCCAAATCTCAGATTGCCGGTTTAACAGGGCACCCAGACCAGTGGGAGTGCTGCTGTGCTGCAGCACCAGCAGAAAGGGCCCTGCCAGCTGAAACAGCTGTGCTAGCATCTCATGTATCTTCTTCACCTGGGAATTTCCCCATTCTGTGGGCAAGAAAGATCAGTCTGGAAATGCGGCTTGGACTCACCCTCTGTGCCTTCACTGAGAGCTGCAATCCTGATTTGCTTTTACTATGCCATGTTCCAGGTGCATCAAATCCTGTTTTTGTTTTAAAGACTGGGTTTCACCATGTTTGTTGGGCCGTTATCAAACCCGTAACCCCAGGTGATCTGCCCACCTTGATCTTCAAAATGCTTGGATGACAGGCTCTTGTGAGCCACCTTGCATGGCTTGCCAAATTTATTGTTAAAAAAGAAATCAGAGAGACTTGGCTGGGCACTGTGACTCATGCTAGTAATTCTAGCACTTTGGGAGGCCGAGGTTGGCGGGTAACCTGAGGTCATGAGTTCCAGGTCAGGCTGGGCATCGTGGTGAAAAGTCTCCTCTTTTAAAATAAAAGAAAAAGAAACAGAAAGAAAATCACACAGACCAGTGTGTACAATTGTAAAAAAGGAGGTGCCTGATGGCTCCACCCCATGCCTCATTCTTTTTTATGACATAGTGTTTCCCTCTTGTCACCCAGGCTGGATTGCAATGGTGCAATCTTGGCTTATTTGAACATCTGCCTCCTCGGTTCAAGCGATTGTCCTTCTGCAGCCTCCCAGGGAGCTGAGATTGCAGGTGTTTACACCACCATGTCCAGCTAACTTTCTGTGTTTTTTTTGTACCTTTAATCTATCTGTATTTGATTTCTACAAAACAGCCCAAATGGCAAAAAAAAAAAAAAAAAAAAAAAAAAAAAAACGAAATGCTGAACACCTTGGCGTGTCATGCTTGGTCAGCGTCCACTCTGGCCTTCTGTATATCATCCCAATTTTAGTGTAGGTGCTGCCGAAGAAAGCATATGCCATGCCTGGCTCAGCTTTTTAATTTTTTGTTTTTGTTTTTGTGTTTTTTATAGGGAGCAGGTTGCGCTTGTCGTTTGAGGCCAGTCTCAACCTGTGACCTCACTATCCGGTCAACTTGGCCTTCCAATGTGCTGGGATTACAGGCGAGAGCAGTGGAGCCCAAGCAAAGTTTTTTTTTTTTGTTTTAAAGGCAGGGTTTCACCATGTTGGTCGGGCTGGTCTCGAACCCACAACCTTGGGTGATTCACCTGCCTTGATCTTCAAAGTGCTTGGATGACAAGCTCACATGAACCACTGTGACTGGCCGTCCGACTTTATTGTTAAAAAAGAAATCAGAGAGACTGGGCCAGGTGCTGTGACTCACGCCAGCAATCCTAGCATTTTGGGAGGCTGAAGTGGGCAGGTCACCTGAGGTCATTAGTTCAAAGTAAGCCTGGGCATCCTGGTGAAAACCCACCTCATTTGAAAAAAGAGAAAAATAAAAGAGAGGAAATCAGACAGACCAGTGTGTACAATTGTAAAAAACGAGGTGAAGGATGACTTTACCCCTTTCCTCACCTTTTTTTTTTTTTATGACGTGGTGTTTCCCTCTTGTCACCCAGGCTGGAGTGCAATGGTGCAATCTTGGTTGATTGCAACATCTGCCTTCTCAGTTCAAGCAACTGTCCTGCCACAGCCTCCCAAGAAGCTGGGGTTGCAGGTGTCCACACCACCACGTCCAGCAAAATTTCTGTTTTATTTTTATTTTTTGGACTTCAACTCTGTCTGTATTTGATTTCTAGAAAACAGCCACAATGGCAAAAAAAAATACAGAAATGCTGCACACCTTTGCATGTCATCCTTGCACAGCAGCCACAGCGGCCTTCTGTATATTGTCCCAATTTTTGTGTAGGTTCTGCTGAAGCAAGCACATGCCATGCCCAGCTCAGCTTCTTTGTTTTTTTTTTTTTCTGTTTTTATGTTTTGTATAGGGAGTTGATTGCACTGTGTCATTCAAGGCCTGTCTCGAACATGTGACCTCGCGATCTGCTCACCTTGGCCTTCCAAAGTTCTGTGATTATAGGCGTGAGCCACCGAGCCAAATTTAAGTTTTGTTTTTGTTTTAAAGACCGGGTTTCACCATGTTGGTCGGGCTGGTCTAGAGCCCACAATCTTGGGTGATCTGCCCACCTTCATCTTCAAAGCACTTGGATGACAGGCTCACATGAGCCTCCAAGCCCAGATGTCCAAATTTATTGTTAAAAAAGAAATCAGAGAGACTGGGCCGGGTGATGTGACTCCCATCAGCAATCCTAGCACTTTGGGAGGCCAAAGTGGGAGGATCACCTGAGGTCAGGCGTTCGAGGTCAGCCTGGGCATCCCAGGGAAAACCCACCTCATTTAAAAAAAGAGAGAAAGTAAAAGAAAAAATATCAGACAGATCACTGGGTACAATTGTAAAAAATGAGGTGCCAGATGCTTGAGGGATATAGGTGAAAAACCAAATAATGTTGTGATAAAAATTAGAAACAAGATATCTGTTAAAATGCTTTTTGATGTGTGGATTCAGCTCACAGAGTTGAACATGTGTTTTGATTTGGAAGTTTGGAAACACTTTCTTCGTAAAATTCAGGAGGGAGGATTTCAGAGCCCATTGAGTCCTATAATTAAAACCCAAATATCCCAAAGTGAAATCTAAAAAAAGTACTGTGAAAATGCTTTGTGATTTGGGTTTCAGGTAATATAGTTGAACCTTTATTTTGATCCTGTAGGTTGTGAACACTCTTCATGTGGAATCTAAGAAGGGATATAGAGGCCTATGGTGAAAAGAAAAATAATTCCATGTTAAAAACAAGAGAGAAGGTATCTGTGAAAATGCTTTGTGATGTTTGCATTAAGCACACAAAGACCAACCTTTGTTTTGTTCAGCTGGTTGGAAACACTCTGTTTGTAGAATCTAGCAGCAACATTTCAGATCCCATTGAGACGTATGATGAAAAACTGAATACACCATGATGAAAACTAAAAGAAGCTATCCGTGAAAAATACCGTGTGATGTGCAGATTCAGCTCATAGTGTTAAACGTTTGTTTTCATAAAAAATATCTGAAATACTCTTTTCAGAGAATCTAAAAGAGACATTTTTGAACCTTTAGAGGCCTATGGCGAAAACCAGAATATGCCGTGATCCAAACTACAAACAAACGATCTGCGAAAATGCTTTGCAATTTGTGGATTAATTTCACAGAGGTGATTGTTTGTTTTTATTCAGCAGATTGGAAGCACTCTTTTTTGTAAAATCTAGAAACGGACATTTGAAAGCTCATTGAGGACTACAGGATATCACAAATATCCTGTGATAAAAATTAGAAGCAAGATATTTGTGAAAATGATTTTTGATGTGTGGATTCACCTCACAGAGTTGAATCTTTGTTTTGATTCAGCCAGTTGGGAACACTTTTCTTTGTAGAATGTAGAAAAATATTTCAAAGCCCAATGAAGCCTGTCATGAAAAATGTAATATTGAATAATAAAAATCAGAAATAAGCTATCTATGAAAATCGTTTGCAATGTGTGAAATACTGTTACAGAATTGAACCTTTGTTTTCATTTAGTATGTTGAAAAATCTATGTGGAATCATGAAAGGGACATTATAGAGTCTATTAAGGCCTATGGTAAAAAACTAAATATCCCCGTGATTAAAACTAGAAACAACTGTGTGTGAATAGGCTTTGCAATGTGTGGATTCAGATTACAGTTTCGAACCTTTGTTTTAATTCAGCAGTTTGGAACACTTTTTGGAGATTCTAGGGTGGGATATTTGAGATCCGATTGAGGCCTATGAATCCCATGATGAAAACTAAAAACAAGCTATCAGTACAAATGCTTTGCCACGTATGCCTCCAGTTCACAGAGTTCAAGAATTGTTTTGATTAAGCAGGTTGAAAAAACTGTTTTTATAGAATCTAAGAAGAAATACTTCTAAGCCTACTGAGTCCTATGGTGAAAAAAACAAATATCCCATGGTAAAAGCTGGAAACAAGCTATCTGTGAAAATGCTTTGTGATATGTGGATTCAGCCCAAATGTTTGAAGCTTTGTTTTGGTTCAGCAGGTTGGAAACCCTGTTTTTTTAGAAAGTATAAAGGGGCAACCATTGTATAAAAATGCTTTGCAATATGTAGAGTCAGAGTATGGCTTTGAAGTTTTGTTTGGATTCAGCAGGTTGGAAACACTCTTTTTGTAGAATCTAAAATAATATATTTTGAAGCTTATTGATGCTTCTAATGAAAGACTGAAATATTTTTAGATTAAAAACTAGAAAATACGTATCTGTTAAAATGTTTTGGGATGTGTAGATTCAGCTCACAGAGTTTAACATTTGTTTTGATTCAGAATGTTGGAAACACTCTCTTTGTAAAATCCAGGAAAAAACATTTCAGAGCCCATTGAGTCCTGTGGTTAAAAACCAAATATTTCACAATGAAAATTAAAACAAATACTCTGAAATGCTTTGTGATGTGGGGATTCAACTCATACAGTCGAACTTTTGTTTTAATTCTGGGAGTTGCAAACACTCCTCTTGTGGAATTTAAGAAGTGATATAGAGCCCTATGGTGAAAAACCGAGTATTCCACCTTAAAAACAAGACAGAAGCTATCTGTGAAAATGCTTTGTGATGTGTGCATTTAGCTCATAAATTCGATCCTTTATTTTTATTCAGCTGGTCGGAAACACTCTTTTTGTAGAATCTAGCAACAACATTTCAGATCCTATTAAGACATATGATGAAAAGCTGAATTCTCCACAATAAAAACTAAAAGGAAGCTATCTGTGAAAAATACTTTGTGATGTGCAGATTCAGTTCACACTGTTAAATGTTTGTTTTCATAAAGAATGTCTGAAATACCCTTTGTAGAGTATTTATAAAGTGACATTTCAGAGCCCATAGAGGCCTATGCGAAAAAGAGAATATCCTGTGATAAAAACAAGAAAAAAGCAATTTGGGAAAATGCTTTGCTATGTGTGGATTAAGTTCACAGAGGTGAACGTTTGTTTTTCTTCAGCAGGTTGGAAGCACTCTGTTTTGTAGAATCTAGAAAAAGACATTTGAATGCTCATTGAGGAATATAGGGGGAAAACCAAATATGTTGTGATAAAAATTTGAAACACGATATCTGTGAAAATGCTTTTTGATGTGTGGATTCAGCTCACACAGATAAACATGTGTTTTGATTTGAAAGTATGGAAAAACATTCTTGTAAAATTCTGGAGGGAGCATTTCAGAGCCCATTGAGTCCTATAGTTAAAAACCAAATATCCCAAAGTGAAAACTAAAAAAAGTACTATGAAAATACTTTGTGACATGGGGTTTCAGCTCATACAGTCGAACCTTTGTTTTGATTCTGTAGGTTGCACTCTTCTTGTGGAATCTAAGAAGACATATAGAAGTCTATGGTGAAAAAAAGAATATTCCACATTAAAAACAAGAGAGAAGGTATCTGAGAAAATGCTTTGTGATGTTTGCATTAAGCACACAAAGGCGAACCTTTGTTTTTATTCAGCTGGTTGGAAACACTCTATTTGTAGAATCTAGCAGCATTTCAGATCCCAATGAGACGTATGATAAAAAACTGAATACACCATGATGAAATCTAAAATGAAGCATCTGTGAAAAATGCTTTTTCACATGCATATTCAGCTCACAGTGTTAAACGTTTGTTTCCATGAATGATGTCTGAAATACTCTTTTCAGAGAATCTAAAAAGGGACATTTCTGAGTCTTTAGAGGCATACAGTGAAAAATAGGATATCCCGTGATACAAACTAGAAACAGGCAATCTGGGAAAATGCATTGCAATGTGTGGATTAAGTTTACAGAGGTGATCATTTGTTTTTATTCAGCAGGTTGGAAGCAGTCTTTTTTGTAGAATCTAAAAAAGGATATTTGAAAACTCATTTAGGGCTATAGGTGAAAAGATAAATAACCTGTGATAAAAATTAGAAGCAAGATATCTGTGAAAATGCTTTTTGATGTGTGCATTCAGCTCACAAAGTTGAACATGTCTTTCTATTTGGAAGTTCAGAAACACTTTTTTTGTAAAATTCAGGAGGGGGCATTTTAGAAAACATGGAGTCCTATCATTAAAAACCAAATATTCCAAAATGAAAACTGAAAAAATATAACGTGAAGATGCTTTGTGATGTAGGGTTTCAGCTCATGCAGTCGAACTTTTTTTGATTCTGTAGATTGCAAACACTCTTCTTGTGGAATCTAAGAAGTAATATAAGGGCCTATGGTGAAAAAAGGAGTATTCCACGTTGAAAACAAGAGAGAAGGTATTTGTGAAAATGCTTTTTAATGTGTTCATTTAGCTCTCAGAGTCAATTTTTTGTTGCTACAGAGCTGGTCGGAAACACTTTTTTTGTAGAATCTAGCAACAACATTTCAGATTCCATTGAGAAGTATGATGAAAAGCCGAATTTTCCACAACAAAAACTAAAAAGAAGCTATCGGTGAAAAATAGTTTGTGACCTGCAGATTGAGCTCACAGTGTTAAACGTTTTTATGCAGAATCTCTGAAATACTTTTTTTGGAGAATTTATAAAGTGACATTTCAGAGCCCATAAATGTCTATGATGAAAAACAGAATATCCTGTGATAAAAACTAGACACAAGTGATCAGGGAAAGCGCTTTCCAATGTGTGGTTAAAACTCACAGAAGTGGACGTTTGTTTTTACTTAGCAGGTTGGAAGCACTGTTTTGTAGAATCTAGAAAAAAACATTTGAATATTCATTGAGGTATATAGGTGAAAAACCAAATATGTTGTGATAAAAATTGGAAACAAAATATCGATGAAAATGCTTTTTGATGTGTGCATTCAGCTCACAGAACTGAACATATCTTTTGATCTGGAAGTTTGGAAACACATTCTTTGTAAAATTCAGGAGGGAGCATTTCAGAGAACATTGAGTCCTATGAATGAAAACCAAATATCCCAAAAGGAAAATTTAAAAAATGTACTGTGAAAATGCTTTGTGGTGTGGGGTTTCAGCTCATACAGTCGAACATTTGTTTTGATTTTGTACGTTGCAATCACTTTTCTTGTGGAATCTAAGAAGACATATAGGGGCCTATCGTGAAAAAGAAATATTCTATGTTAAAAACAAGACAGAAGTTACTTGTGAAAATGCTTTGTGATGTTTGCATTAAGCACACAAAGTCGATCATTTGTCTTTATTCAGCTGGTTGGAAACACTCTATTTGTAGAATCTAGCAGCAACTTTTCCGATCCCATTGAGATGTATGATGAAAAACCGAATACACCACAATGAAAACTGAAAAGAAGCTAATTATGAAAACTGTTTTGTGACGTGCAGATTCAGCTTACAGGGTTAAAAGTGTGTTTTCATAAAGAATGTCTGAAATACTTTTTTCGGAGTATCTAAAAAGGCACATTTCAGAGCTTTTAGAGTCCTATGGTGAAAAACAGAACATCCTGTGATACAAACTAGAAACAAATGATCAAGGAAAATGTGTGGATTAAGTTCACAGATGTGATCGTTTGTTTTTATTCAGCTGGTTGGAAGCACTCTTTTTTTGTAGAATATAGAAAAGCATATTCAAAAACTCATTGAGGACTATAGGTGAAAAGCCAAATATCCTGCTATAAAAATTAGAAGCAAGATATCTGTGAAAATACTTTCTGATGTGTGGATTCAGCTAACAGAGTTGAACTTTCATTTTGATTCAGCAAGTTGGGAACACTTTTCTTTATAGAATCTAGGAAAATATTTCAAGGCTCACTGAATGGTGTCATGAAAAATCTAATATTGAATACTAAAAATTAGAAATACTATTTATAAAAATGCTTTGCAATGTGTGAATTAATGTTACAGAATTTAACCTTTGTTTTCATTTAGCATATTGGAAAGTTTATATGGAATCATGAAAGGGACATTATAGAGTCCATTAAGGTTTATGGTATAAAACAGAATATCCTGTGATAAAAACTAGAAACAAGCGGGCGGGGGAAGATGGCACTCTAGAAGTAACTCATGATTGCAGCTCTCAGTCAAGACACAGAGGGTGAGTTCACACCACATTTTGAGACGGATCTTTAGAGCCCAGAGTGGGGAAAAGCCCACGTGTAGGAGGGATGCAGAATGCCAGCACAGCAGTCTCCACTGGGGTGGTGAGGCAGCTGGCGCCACAGTGCAGCGGCACGGTGCACAAAACACACGGGTCTGGGCGCACTGTTAAACTGGCAATTTGAGACTTGGGAGAGCAGATTGCCATGTCCATCTGATTTAATGGGATTTGGATGGTGAGCCAGACCAGGAGATTTCTGGGAGGTGAACTGTGAACCAGCGCAGTGGGTCACTGCCCAGGAAATCACACAGATCCTGGTGCACTTTTGGCCAGCAACTGAGGCAACGATGCCGACACAGTCAGAATTACTGAGGCAACCCGCCATAACAGAGAGACTCTGCCAAAAGGACAGAGCCCATGCCAGCAGGGCGGCACCTGCATCAGCAGGGCGGAGCCCAAAATAGCAGGACAGAGCCCACAGCAAAAGGGTGGACCTCATGCCAGCAGGGCAGAGCCTCGGCAGCCAAATAGTGACTAGACTGCCACCTTCCTGGGCAGGACAGTGCAACGGATACACACAAATAAAGCTCTACCTCCCCAAGACAGAGCATCTGAAAAAAAAAAGGGGGTTTCATGAATTCTGCCACAACAGACTTAAACGTACTTGCCTAGCAACACTGAATGGACAATGGAGCTCACAGATCAGCACTTGAGCTCCTATAAAGTACACACTATCTCCTCAAGCAGCTCCCTGACCCCCATATACCCAAAGAATCACCTCAAAAAGGACTGATCAGACTGACATTTTGCGGGCATCATTCTGGGACAAAGAATAAGAAACTGCTACCATCCCTCACTATTCTCCAGCTGCTACAAGTGTACCCCAGGCAATCAGGTCCCAGAGTGCACCTCAGCAGTCTTACAGCAGAGGGGCTAGACTGCTAGAGGGAAAACTAAGAAACAGAAATACTTCATCATTAACAATCTGGGCCTCTACTCAGAAACCCAATCGAAAAAGCAACTACTCAAATGACAGGTGGATAAATCCACAAAGATGGGAAGAAACAAGTGCAAAAAGGAGAAGACACCCAAAACCAGAACACCACACTGCCTAAAGAAGACCAAAACTCCTCACCAGCTAAGGAACAAAGCTGGGCAGAGAATGAGAGTGAAGAAATGATGGAATCAGACTTCAAAGGTGGGTAACGAGAAACTTCTGTGAGCTAAAAGAACATGTTCTAAATCAGTGCAAAGAAACTAAGAACCTTGAAAAAAGATTTGAAAAAAGATTTGAGGAAATGATAACAAGAATTGACAACTTAGAGAGGAATATGAATGAAGTGAAAGAACTGAAAAACAGAACATGAGAACTTTGTGAAGCATGCACAAGTTTCAACAGCCGAATTGACCAAACAGAAGAAAGGATATCAGAAGTTGAAGATCAATTCAATGAAATAAAACAAGAAGCCAAGATTAGACAAAAAAGTGCAATAAGAAATGAACAAATTCTCCAAGAAATGTGGGACTATGTGAAGTGACCTAATCTACATTTGACAGGTGTACAAAAATGTGACAAAGAAAATAAATCCAAGCTGTAAAACACTCTTCAGGAAATTACCCAGAAAAATTTCCCCAACCTAGCAAGGCAGGCCAACACCAAATCCAGGAAATACAGAGAACACCACAAAGATACTCCGCAAGAAGAGCAACCCCAAGGCACATAATCATCAGATTCACCAGAGTTGAAATGAAGGAGAAAATGCTACGAGAAGCCAGAGAGAAAGGCAGGGTCACCCACAAAGGGAAGCCGATCAGACTCACAGCAGATCTCTTGAAAGAAACCCTACAAGCCAGAAGAGAGTGGAGGCCAATATTCAACATCCTTAAAGAAAAGAACTTTCAACCCAGAATTTCATATCCAGCCAAATTAAGCTTCATAAGTGAAGGAAAAATAAAATCCTTTGCGAACAAGCAGGTACTCAGAGATTTTGCCAGCACCAGGCCTGCTTTACAAGAGCTCCTGAAAGAGGCACTACACATAGAAAGGAACAACCAGCACCAGCCATTCCAAAAACATACCAAATGCTAAAGAGCATCAACAAAATTAAGAATATCCATCAACTAACGGGGAAAACAGCCAGCTACCATCAAAATGGCAGTATCGAATTCACACATAACAATATTAACCCTAAATGTAAATGGGCTAAATGCACCAATCAAAAGACACAGACTGGCAAATTGCATAAAAAGCCAAAACCCATCGATGTGCTGTATCGAGGAAACCCATCTAACATGCAAGGATACACAAAGGCTCAAAATAAAGGAATGGAGGAAAATTTACCAAGCAAATGGAGAGCAAAAAAAAGCAGGAGTTGCAATTCTCATCTCTGATAAAATAGACTTTAAGGCAACAAAGATCAAAAGAGACAAAGAAGGACATTACATAATGGTAAAAGGATCAATACAACAAGAAGAGCTCACGATCCTAAATATTTATGGACCCATTACAGGAGCACTGAGATATATAAGGCAAGTTCTTGATACCTTAAAAAGAAACTTAGACTTCCACACAACAATAGTGGGAGTCTTTAACACTCCACTGTCAATATTAGACAGATCAACCAGACGGAAAATTAACAAGGAAACCCAGGACTTGAACCTGATAGACATTTACAGAACTCTCCACCCCAACTCCACAGAATACACATTCTTCTCAGCACCACATCACACCTACTCTAAAATTGATCATATAATTGGAAGTACAGTACTCCTCAGCAAATGCAAAACAACTGAAATCATAACAAACACTCTCTCAGACCAATAGTGCAATCAAGTTAGAACTCAGAATCCAGAAACTAACTCAGAACCACACCACTTCATGGAAACTCAACAACTGGCTCTTGAATGTTGATTGGATAAACAATGAAATGAAGGCAGAAATAAAGAAGTTCTTCAAAACCAATGAGAATGAAGACACAATATACCAAAATCTCTGGGACACATTTAAAGCAGTATCTAGAGGAAAATATATAGCAATAAGTGCCCATATGAGAAGAGCAGAGAGATCCAAAATTGACACCCTATCATCAAAATTGAAAGAGCTAGAGGAGCAAGATCAAGAAACCTAAAAACCTAGCAGAAGACAACAAATAACTAGGATCAGAGCAGAATTGAAGGAGATAGAGACATGAAAAACCCTTCAAAAAATCAATAAATCCAAGAGCTGGTTTATGAAAAGATCAACAAAATAGACAGACCACTAGCCAGACAGATAAAAAAGAAAAGAGAGAACAACCAAATAGATGCAATAAGAAACAATAAAGGGGAAATCACCACAGATTCCACAGAAATTCAAACCATCATCAGAGAATATTACAAACAACTCTATGCACACAAAATAGTAAACCTGGAAAAAATGGATAAATTGCTAGACACCTGTGCCCTCCTAAGCCTAAATCAGGAGGAAGGCAAAACGATGAATAGACCAATAACAAGGTCTGCAGTCGAGGCAGCAATTAAGAGCCTACCACACAAGAAAAGTCCAGGTCGAGATGGTTGCACAGCCGAATTCTACCAGATACACAAAGAGGGACTGGTACCATTCCTTCTGAAACTATTCCAAATAATCCAAAAAGAGGGAGTCCTTCCCAACTCATTTTATGAGACCAAAATCATCCTGATACCAAAAC
>JAPYYA010002687.1:0-13695 GCA_028533165.1 Leontopithecus rosalia
TGTCTCCCAGGCTGGAGTACAATGGCTTGGGTCAATCTTGACTCACTGGAACCTCCACCTCCTGAGTTCAAGCTATTCTCCTGCCTCAGTCTCCTGAGTAGCTGGGATTACAGGTTCCTGACACCTTCCTTAGCTAATTTTTGTACTTTTTGTAGAGATGGGATTTCATCATGTTGGCCAAGCTGGTCTCAAACTCCTGACCTCAAGTGATCTGCCTATCTGAACCTCCAAGAGTGTAGGGATTACAGATGTGAGCCACTGTACCTAGCCAGTGATATTTAATTCTCGAATTACATATGATGTAAAGCACCTTTTTTTAAAATTCGTTTTTTTTTCTAGTGAATGAAAAGTTCTTATGTTGCCCAGGATAGCCTCAAACGGGCAACCTCACCTCCTCAAGTGTCAGGGCCACTGGCCTGAGCCACAGTGGCTCCTGTGAAGCATTGTTTTATATAGCTATTTGTCATCTTGGTGGGTTATCTGCATAAGTTTTTAATCCATTTTATTGGGATGTTTATATTATATATAATTTTTTGTTCAACAACACCATTTTTATTCAAAAATATATATCTATGAGACATTTCAGAATATACTGCTGCCAATGTCAGCCTATACTTCTAAATAAAGTCCTAAATTAATATACAAATTTAAGCTTTGAAAATATTCTTTAAGAAAAACAAAGGAAGATTGACATTTCTGAGGAATATGACCTAAAGGAAAGGTCCTTTGAGGCCTACAGATGCCCTAAGAAAGAAAAACACAAAAAGAAAAACCACCCACCCCACCCCGCCCCACCAAGTCACCTCATACATACAAGGAGGAAGGTTAATTTAAATTAAACAAATGAAGTAAGCACACTTTGGGAGGATGTGGACAGCAGAATTAAGATTTAAAAAACAAAAGCATTTCATCAAAACAAAAAACTAACTTCCTCACAGATAGTTCACTAGTAACAGGTATTAAGAGGCCAACACATTCATATACATAATTGCTACAGTTTCATTTCTTACTTTAGTGGTGATAATTATGCACCAATTGCTGGTCAAAGACTCAGTTGGATAAAACAGAGCAGTGAGCTAAATCCATTCTGTTCTATTTTCATCTAGCCAATCAAATATCTACCATACTCTTTTGGCTGGTTTGTGGCTGGTCAGATCTCACTTCCTTGGTGAAAGCATAGTGTCCAAGATGGGCTTGCTCCAAAACATGCTCATCTATAAAGCAGCACACCACTGGGGTTGGGGGGAGGTGATGAGGTTGGGGATGCAGCAGCAGCAAAGATTACAATTTATCTTGCCATTTTAGTGATGTCACCTACGGCCTCTGGAAGAAAAACCTTATAGACTCATTAACAGTGACGGAACAACAGGCAGTGACAATAAGCAAACAACACACAGTCTGAATTCAAATCTGAATAACAGATCAAACACTTACCAGGTTCTACAGAGAGTTAAGCTGAGTATCTGCTATGACTTTTCACTGTTCTTACTTCATGACAAACAGGAGAGCATCTGGAAAGGAAGACCGTATGCTTTCTAAACATAGGTTACATTTTGACATGTTTAACATGTCAAATTACACGTAATTTTTTGGTGAGCCTGAAAAAAGCAACTCAAATTAATGGAGATTACAAAGCCCCCTCCATTGGATTTCTTTTTATAGACTTTGTGTTTCAGCCTCTGGTCTATAACTCCTATTACATTATTGGGCAAATTGTTTTCTGCCCTTTCCAATGTCAAAAATAAGCTTGCCAAATTAGAATGACCTACAGTTGGCAGGCTGAACCTTTACTATAAGCAAGATAAAAATTGTCTCTAACTACATTATGTAGTCATCATGTCAGCTGGCATGATAATATAATTAAAACCTCCAATTATTATCTCTGACTCCCTGCTTCCCCTGCCAAGATGAGCTATTCAATAACATCTGACACAAGTACTCTCCACCAAGTGGGGACAATGACCTGTGCTGGGGCATGACCCGACAGACCTGCTCAGCGTCCCATTTGCAGTGATGTTCAAGTTTAGTCATGTACTGTGGACACGCACCCAGACAGCAGATTAAACGTTAGTGTGTACCCAACTCCCAGAAGAAAGGGTCCAAGTAATACCCACACAGAGCCCGGATGCAGCACACCTGGGTAAGGGGCCTTCATCTTTTGGGGCCCACCAGTGCCTGCCACTCCTAACAACTGCCTTCACACTCACCAGGGGTCAAGGCACCCTGTTTTTCGGAATGTGCTCTGGCAGTGGAGAACTGCAGTGTGAGAAGGTTGTATCTAGGAACTTGAAGCAAAGAAATTACTTTTAATTCATGCTTGTGATCTTTGTTTTTCTGTCTCTGAACTGTGCCTTTATGTTCCAGATTAAATTTGAATCTTATTGCTAGATTCTCCAATCTGTTTACAAAATAAATGCACCTAATCTTTGTGCATTACTGGGAGAATGGAAAAGGAGGATCAGAGATTTGGCAAACTCTTTGTGGCAACACTACAACAGCTGTGCTCCAGCCTTTAGGGTCAAATGTAGCCAGGAAAGCCAACATCTCCAGGATAAGTACCTCAGTGGAAGCCCGCACTGAACTTGAACAAGCCCAGCTCAGAAAGAAGCAGCTGCTTTTGTAACAAAATGCTGTCTTGAGGGACAAGATTTTTTGAAAGCTTCCAGAAGCACACGTGATTTTCCTAACTTCTTAGGTATAAGGAGAGAGCTAAGAATGGAAAACCAACAGGGGGGCATGAAAATAAAGTTGGAGAAAAAGTCTGCAGTCTTTGCAAATATGAATGTAAACTGGATTCCAGTCGCCACTGCTCTGAACTGTGCTCAAGATAAGAGGGTGAAGAGGAGAATCACTCTATGGTTCTTTCTTGAGGCTGGGGGGCTGAGTGGCAGAAGGGATAGAACCTGGGGCTAGAAGGTTATTTCCAACCATGACTTGCCCTCTTTTTTCTGCTGGTACAAACAGAAATCTGGGACATCACACCTGTCCTAGTCAGTTGAAAACAGGTCCCCAGCGGAGGGCAGGGGGGCCAGGCCCCCTGTGATGTTGGGCAGCAGTGAGAGGTCTGGCAAGCTCTGAATATGGGCCTTCAATTCCTTGCGGACCTGGATTACCTGCGCAAGCTTCTGTTTGTATTCCTCTAGCTTTTTCTCCTTCTCTGACAAAACATCTTTCTGATTCTGGGTATACTCCACCAACATCCAAGCCAGCTGGCGACAGTTCTCCAGTTCTGCCGCTAGGCACCCGTTATATTCTGCTGGTAACAGACATGCTTCATCTACGGTTTTTGAAAGACATTCAGCTGCCTCTTTGTTTGTTATTTTTTCCAACAGAAAAACATCCTGCACTTCCTGGGGCAGAGAAGCAATTTTCTGTCAGACAGTAGCATCCCCTGATGCGGCATTTTCCAGATCCTGCAAAGCTTTGATTAGTTCCTCAGTCAAGAGGGATCCTGCGGAAGGATCCTGAGGCGAGTAGCTTCCAGGATAGTCGTCATCCTCTTCCTCTTGAATTTGCTGAAAAGTTTGTTTCAGAGATTTCTTCTCTTCTGTTGCTTTGGGGGGAGGGCTCTTGGAATCCTCCATAGACAGCTTCAGCTGCTGTATCAATTCGCCACCATACACAATTCGTTCTTGCCAGATGTTCAGCAATCTTTCTAAAGGTTTTTTACAGCCTTCATCTGCCTCTCTGGCAACATGAGAAAAAGCATCCACAAGGACAGATTCAAATTCTCTAGTGAATTCAGGTCCCTTCCTTTTACTGTTTTGGATGACGTCATTTGCTAAATACAGAAAAGTAAGCTTTCTATTTGATTTGGCTTTATGGAGCTCCCACGCAGCCGCCACGAGATGGCCACCCGACCTCTCACCCTACCCCGAGAGCGGGGTCAAAGAGCAGGGCCGGAGCAGCTGGGCACTGAGAGGCGTCGGAGATCTAGAAAACCGTGCCTTTGGAGGCGGCGGTCTCTCTGAACCTCTCACAGAAAACTTCCAAGAAGACACAGCGAGGGAAGAAGTGCAGTTCCCTCAGCACCCGGAAGATGCTTTCACCACTTGAGCCCCTGGATGTTTATTTTCTTACTGATGATTTCTAAGTTTTCTTTTTTTAAAATATATTTTGAATAGTAGTCATTCATCTAATATGTTTTTTGCAAATATTTTCTGCCTGTCTGTGGCTCATCTTCTTATTCTTTTGACAGTGTCTTGAACAAAGCCTAATTTTAAAATTTCAATATATTACAGTTTATTCATTTCATAAAAAAACGGATTATGCCTTTAGTGTTGCCTACAAAAAGTCTTCTCCAAATGCAACGTTATTTACATGTTCTCCTCTGTTATCATCTAGAAGTTTCATCGTTTTGTATCTTACTTTTAGGTCTGTGATCCATTTTGATTAACTTTTATATAGAATGTCATGTTTGTATCTAAATTCATTATTTTTGCACATAACTGTTTAATTGCTACAGCACTATTTGTTGAAAAGACCACTTTTTTATTGCATTCCTTTAGCATAGATCTTTTACATTTCAAAATAACCCAATAAATAGAGAAACTCAATTAACAAAAACAAACAGAACTATATTAAAATATCTTCAGCCAAATGAAGTGACAAGATATTCTTATACTAAAAATTATATTGCTGGGCCAAACTGTTAAGTGCAACAACATTTGCATGCTATAAAAATAAAGGTCTGGAATAGAAAAGAGGATGAAGTGATAGCAGAAGGCAGTGAGAGCCAGGCATTTCTAAAATTGCTAACAACATTAAAAAGTATAATAAACAATAAAACATTTCCATAAATGACAAAGCTAAGTGATGATATGCATACAACACAGGTGAAAGCTATAATCTAGTATTTCAAATATGGCTAACAGTAACTAAGACTATTTAGACTTCTTCTCCAAGGAAACACCAGATGGCAGATGATGCCAGCACAGTAGGTGGTGGGGGTGATGGATAGGTCCTGGGGACCCTGGGATTGGGAGGTGTATTGGCTTTTGTGGGGGTTTTGGTGGTGGCATTCGGAGCCAGGGTCATGGCTGTGGACAAGGCCCCAGAGCTCACAGAAGCAAGGCTAAGGATAAGGAGTGGATGATGCTCATCACTGAGCTGTGCTGCCTGGTGAAGGACATGAAGTTCAAGTCCCTTGAGGAGATCTATCTCTTCTCCCTGCTCATCAAGGAATCTGAGATCATTGACTTTTTTCTGGGGGCCTCTCTCAAGGACGAGGTTTTGAAGAGTATGCTGATGCAAAAGCCAACCCACGCTGGCCAGTGCACCAGGTT
This sequence comes from Leontopithecus rosalia, assembly GCA_028533165.1. Lineage (NCBI taxonomy): Eukaryota > Metazoa > Chordata > Mammalia > Primates > Cebidae > Leontopithecus > Leontopithecus rosalia. The sequence continues at coordinate 5,286 of JAPYYA010002687.1, forward strand.
CAAGGCATTTATTGCCATCAGGGACTACACTGGCCATGTCTGTCTGGGTGTTAATTGCTCCAAGAAGGTGGCCACTGCCATCCACATAGCCATCATCTTGGCCAAGCTCTCCATTGTTCCCATGCATGGAGGCTACTGGGGGAACAAGATCAACAAGCCCCACACCGTCCCTTGCAAGCCAAGGCCACCTTTGATGCCATCTCTAAGACTTACAGCTACCTGACCCTTGAACTCTAGAAGGAGACTGTATTCACCAAGTCTCCCTGTCTGGAATTCACTGACCACCTCATCAAGACCCACACTGGAGTCTCATGCAGAAGACCCAGGCTCCAAATGTGGGTAAAACATAGGGTTTTTATACAAGAGAAATAAAGTGAATTAAGACTGGCAGGGGGAAGAATATTTAGAAAACCCATAATAGCTATTAAAGAATAGTATATTGATGAATTAGGAAGATATATAAATGATTAAACAACAGAAAACTACAAAATAGTGGTAACAAATCTCAGGAACAAATAAGCAAAAGGAAAAATAATTTTAGAAAAAAATTAGAAGAAGCAAAAAAGCCAATAGACATGATATCATCACAAAAACATAGAAGATGAAAATGAAGAAAACAGACTGGGCGCGGTGGCTCAAGCCTGTAATCCCAGCACTTTAGGAGGCCGAGGTGAGTGGATCACAATGTCAAGAGATCAAGACCATCCTGGTCAACATGGTGAAATCCCGTCTCTACTAAAAATATAAAAAATTAGCTGGGCATGGTGGCACATGCCTGTAATCCCAGCTACTCAGGAGGCTGAGCAGAAGAATTGCCTGAACCCAGGAGGCGGAGGTTGCGGTGAGCTGAGATCGCGCCATTGCACTCCAGCCTGGGTAACAAGAGTGAAACTCTGTCTCAAAAAAAAAAAAAAGAAAGAAAATGAAGAAAACAGGAAAAATAGAAACTTTTTTTTTTTGTTGTTATTTTTTGAGACAATCTCACTCTGTCACCCAGCCTGGAATACAGTGGCTCCATCTCAGCTCACTGCAACCTCCACCTCCCAGGTTCCAGCCATTCTCCCACTTCAGTCTACCGAGTAGCTGAGATTACAGTAGCTGAGATTACCACACTCAGCTAATTTTTGTAGTTTTAGTAGAAATGAAATTTCCCCATGTTGGCCAAGCTTGTCTGGAACTTCTGACCTCATGTAATCTACCTGCCTAGATCTCCCCAAATGCTGGGATTACAGGCATGAGCCACCATGCCTGGCCAATAAAGAGATTAAAATGATATAATATGAAGGGATAAATATAAAAAGTAGTCAGAGAAGATTCCACCTATGTATAAGAAGACACAGAACACTTTTATTGTCCCCAAAAGAAACCACATACCTATTAAGAGTCATGCCACACATCTCACATACCTCTGTTCCTGTAAACAATGAATCTACTTTTTCTAGGGATGTGCCTAAGTGCAATTACAAAATAAGTGGCCTTTGGTGTCTGGGTGCTTTCATTTAGCATACTGTTTTTGATGTACCTTTACGTTGTAGTATATCTCAGTATTTTATTAATTATGAAGGCTGATTTATATTCTACTAATATACAATTTTGTATGTCTATTCACCAGTGGATGGACATTTAGGTTCTTTTAAACTTTCTGATTATAATGAATAGGCTGCTATGAATATTCATGTACAAATTTTTTTGTGTGAAAGTGTATTTAATTCACTTGGGCATATAATGAGACCTGGTATTGTGGATCATAACTTTCTGTTTAACATTTGAGAAACTTTTAAACTGTTTTTTTGAGATGGAGTTTTATTCTTGTTACCCAGGCTGTAGTGCAATGGCGCGATCTCGGCTCACTGCAACCTCCACCTCCTGTGTTCAGGCAATTCTCCTGCCTCAGCCTCCTGAGTAGCTGATTATAGGCATGCACCACCACGCCCAGCTAATTTTTTATATTTTTAGTAGAGACGGGGTTTCATAATGTTGATGAGGATAGTCCTGATCTCTTGACCTCGTGATCCACCCGCCTTGGCCTCCCAAAGTGCTGGGATTACAGGCTTGAGCCACCACGCCCGGCCTAAACTGTTTTTAAAGTAGCTGGCTGGGTACGGTGTCTCACACCTATAATCCCAGTACTTTGGGAGGCTGAGGCGGATCAGGAAGTCAGGAGTCTGAGACCATCCTGGTCAAAGAGACTAGTCTAGCCAACATGGTGACACACTGTTCCCACTAAAAATACAAAAATTAGCTGGGTGTGGTGGCTGGTGCCTATAATCTCAGCTACTCAGGAGGCTGAGACAAAAAATTGCTTGAACTTGGGAGGCAGAGTTTGCAGTGAACCAAGATCGTGCCATTGAACTCCAGCCTGGGCTACAGGACAAAACTCTGATTCAAATAATAATAATAATAAAAGTAAAAAAATTAAGTACCTATGCAATTTTAAGCTTCCCAAAGCAAACTATGTTGGATTCAATGAGACAAGAACATAGACGCACGCTTTTTTTTTAAGACAGAATCTAGCGCTATCACTCAGGTTGGAGTGCAATAGCGCTATTTCGGCTTACTGCAATCTCTGCCTCCTGGGTTGAAGCGTCTCCTGCCTCAGCCTCCTGAGTAGCTGGGATTACATGCACCCACCACCATGCTCAGCTAATGTTTTTTTAATTTTGGTAGAGATGGGGTTTCACCATGTTGGCCAGGCTGGTCAATAACTCCTGACCTCAGGTGATCTGCCTGCCTCAGCCTCCCAAAGTGCTGGGATTACAGGCATGAGCCATTTTGCCTGGCCAGGAGCACCCTTTAAAATAGCAACACATTAACCCTCACAAATGAATATCTACATGCTGAGAAGCTGAGTGTAACAGATTAATAAAGAGCGTCAGTAGCTGAAAGAATGTTTGGGGAAAAGATGTTACAAAGGAAAAGTGTGTTGGCACTAATTGCTCTGAGGAAAAGCACATCAGTGCTCTGGATGTAGGTGGCTCTAAGTTGGTGTGGGCAGCCTGGAGTGGCTGGTGAGTGAGAGCACACTGGTGATGCAATTCCCAGCTGATACCACTCTCCCAATCACAAGGAGTTGGTTTTGTTCTTTTTTTTACTTCTCCAGTTGCTAGGGCACAAGAAACACAAAGGCAGTTCTGCAGGTCAGTTTGAAGTGGGGGAAGGACAGGAAAAAAGGATAAAAGTGAGGATCTGTCCCAGTGTCCTCCTGCCCCCAGTGTCCCTGAAATACCTGGTAGTGCCTTTGGCCCTCCTTTCATCTGGGTCTCAGCCCACCCTGAGCTCTTCTACTTCCTGCCTTCATTTGGCTCTTTGGTCAAGGCTCTTTATGTCCCCAGTCCAGTCACCTGGGATTGCAAGGGGCCCAGCTGGCCTGTTCAAAGTGCTTCTGAGAAGGTGGGTGCTGAGACAGTGGCTCTGGGAGACTGAGAAGCTGAAGGAGGAAAGAAGGAAAGGTGGAAAGGTTACAGCCGTGCTTCTGGACCATGGGTGTGCATTTGGTGGGGGTGTAAGTACTAGACACTAACCATTGAGTGTTCAGAATGCTGGTCATCAACAGGCATCTCTGGGAACAGATCCCAGGCAGCAGAGGCACTGAAGGAGGAGAGGCATGTGGGGTTTAAGACACAGGAGGAAATTAGTAGTGAATGGGTAGATAACCCAGTAACCCAATCACTGTGTTAGTCAATGAAGCTAAATGTCTTTCTAATGAAGAGAGGGCCTGTAGCCCACTTCAGCTCTGGAGTGAACCTGAAATAGCAAGCAGCAAGAAAACCATGGAGAACTAGATGCAGGTCCCTTCTCATAGGACCTCAGCTGCTTTCTCTAAGGGCTTCAGAGACACACTGTGGGCCCAGAGTTGGCCCAGGTGTCCACTGCCCTGGTGAAAACTCTTTCTCCCACAGTTGAAACTTCCTAAACCTCACCTTACTGTGTGCCTCTTTATATAGGCCAAAGTACCAGAGAGAAAAGATGTTGGCTTGGGGCCCTTCATGGTGAAAAAGAAGATGGGTCAACTGAAGAGGAAGAAAGAGCAAAGAAGGTGACCAACAGGAAACAAGAAATGGAGTCAGCCACTTTCTCCAGCCTCCAGTTGGAAGGGGGTGTGGGGAAAGTGGTTGGACAAGGTGACCTCTGAAGTCTCTGTCTCACTCAGCCTGGCTGACAGCTGAGTGACAGGCTTGATCTGAAAGGACATCCAGACGTCAGGTTTTGGTGCATCCAGGAAACTGGAGTCCCAACATTCTCACCCTTCCACTTGCTCAGCCCCAAGCTTCCTACTGAGAGCTGGTTCTCAGGCTCTGGAAGGGGAAGGGTGAGGGGTGTAGAGCCTTCCAGCCTCTGCCTCACAGGTTCAGGTTGCTCGGCCACTTGTTTTTCACCTTGGACTCTCCTGAGCAAGTTGCTGTTTTCCTACCCTTTCATGTGCATACAAGGGAAGGGTGAGAGCTTCATTTTCTCACTAGAAAATGCTGAATCAAGTTTTCTGAGGTCTTCCTTCCCTCTTTCACATGCTGGAATGGAGGGCAAAACCTAGAAGTGGAAGTGGTAGAAATAGGTAATTCTCACCGGAACACTGAACACAGCCAGGCCAAAAGGCCCAAGCAAAGCAGAACAGACAACACTGAACTCCCCTCATTCATCCCTGTTCTCTGCTGACTCTTCTCAAGTTGGGGTCCCATTAGCTACCCATAGCATGCCCAAAAACCAGAACAGAGAGAACAGTTTGCAGCATAGACAGGCAAGGCTCTGAGAGAAATCCCACCTCCCTGGCAATGTTACATTCTTCTGTCCTAAAACTGGAGAGCAAAGCTGATTACAACCAAAGGGAAAAAGACAGAAAATGTCCTGCCTCCAGAAGTCAGGCTGTCTTCCAGTTTTCTTGGGAGCACCATTGTCCCTTGCTGACCACAGACTCGCTGCCAGGAGGGACGGGAGAGAGACTAGAAGACCCACTTTTGGATGAACGGCTGGTTTAGTCTTTTCAGCTCCTGAAGGACTTTGTCCCAGCCAACACTTTCATGAAAACTGAGCTATGAGAGAGTCTCCTCAGAGAGCTCAAATATGGCACTGAGATCTCAAGTAGGTAGGGCCAGAAAGTGGAGCATTCTTCATGGTGGAAGGGCCCAGGGGAGTCTAGAGTTTGATGACTGTAGCTGAGAAGGCATAAGGAAAATGACAGGGGAAAGAGGTTCTTCCTTCCTCGGGGGTGCTGGGCCCAAATAAGGGCTGGGTCTCAGGCAGAGACCCTCTCCTCAGGTAGGGCAGGAAAGACTTGTGTTAGCACTTGGTGACCCACTTTGCAGCCAGATGACTGGCTCTAATGGGCATGGTCTCCTCCTTTTCTTCTTCATCGGACTTTGAACTATCTTGGCCTTGGTGCAGTCAGGCCCAGGTAAGATCCCCAGAGTGTGCCTGGAACCAATCACCCTGCCATGGCTCAGGCCATGTGGCCAGAAAATTCTAGAGATTCTGGGCAGAGAGAAGGAGAGTGCTGAGGAGAGATCAGGGACTGGTCAGGTGAAGGCATATTTGTAAAACTTGCAGAGCCAGACACTGGAGACATAAAGTAGCACCTAACTTTTCAGGTCTCCTGGGGCCTGTCCATGTGTAAAAGTCCTTGATCCCAGGGTTGCAGACTTCTACTATAGCATAACTCAGCAACTGAGACCTCTGGACATCCCTCAGCCTCAGCTGGGCCTTGGAGAGAGCACCCACAGTCAGAGTGGAGAAGGACTGAGACTCACTTGACCCTGAACATAGGTTCTGACCCAGAGTTGCTGCCCTGGCCAAGCCAGAAGACCTGGAGGCCTCTGATTCAGGCCCAACTTTTTCCTCTTGCACTAGCTGCTGCAAGAGGAAAACTCTGTGATCTCAAACTCTGTGATCATATAGGAGGTCAGGAGGTTTGCTTCTTGGAGCAGGGAGTACTGTTTACAGGCCAAGCACAGCAACTTCAAGGCCAACTTGGAACAGAAAGAAGGAAATTTTTACCCCTCCTCAGACCCAGACTTACCAGGAGCTTCCATGTTGTGACCTGTGTCTATGATTGAGGAACCTAAGCTGGTTCCCTAGTTCTCTCCTGCCTTACCCCAGATTGGTGGCCAGCCTCAACACCCTCCTAGCCATGGCTCCTGCTCTGCCATACACTTCATGAAAGCCAAGGATGGCCATGATGGCTGCAGGTGATGGTGGGAGGTGTCACCCAATAAAAATGCCCCATGACAAAGACAGTTACCTAGGAAGTACAAAAGGGCACTAAGTCGTATTGGACTTAGAAGGACTTAGATTCCTCTCAGATCTGTCACTGGCTGGTGCTGTGTCAGGCCTCCATGTGCAAGCCTGGACCCAGAAAGTCTGAAGTCCTGCCTGCCTCGGCTGATCACTTCCCACCCACCACCTGCATTTGTCTTGATCCCTGATCACTCAGCGAAGCTTTGCCAGGTTAAGATGGCTCACCCCACCCTGCCATCTTAACTGTTACTATGATAATATGAATACTCCTCACCCCATCCTGCTACCTTAACTACTCTTTGCCTTACCCCATCGCCATTGTAACTGAACTTATGGTAATGTATACTCCTTGCCCCCACCCCAACTGCTGTAACTGATCTTACTCTGTAACTTTCCACTGCCCACCCCAAACCTATAAACCAACTCGTATCCCACTGCCCTTCGCCAACACCCTTTATGGCCTTAGCCCACCTGCACCCAGGTAAATAAACAGCCCTGTTGCTCACAAAAAGCCTGTTTGGGGGATCTCTTCATTCAAAGTGCATATTTTAAACACTGTGATTATAAGTTTATCTACCTCAGGCAATGCAAGGGAGCAGTTAAGAACCCAGCTCAAGTCAGACTGCTGGCTTTCTGCTCAATTCTTCTTCTAATATCTTCCAACTCGTGATCTTGGATGCATTGGTTAATCTCAGTCTCCACAACCTTAAAATAGGGATAAAAATACATCTGCCTATTAGGATTATTATTAGAAAGGTTGGATAAGTAGTTTATATAAAAAATGTTTAAAGAATATCTGGCTCATAAAAAGCACTCTAAGTTTAGCTAAATATTGTTTTCTGTAAAATAGAAATAATATCATCTACCTTATTAGGATTAGAGGAGATTATATAAAATAGGCACGGAGGCTCTCGCCTATAATCCCAGCACTTTCGAAGGCCAAGGAGGGTGGATCACTTAAGGCTGGGAGTTCGAGAGTAACCTGACCAACATGGAGAAACTCCATCTCTGCTAAAAATATAAAATTAGCTAGGTGTAGTGTCATATGCCTGTAATGCCAGCTACTCTGGAGGCTGAGGCAGGAGAATTGCTTGAACCCAGGAGGTAGAGGTTGCGGTGAGCTGAGTTTGTGCCATTGCAGTCCTGCCTCAGCAACAAGAGTAAAATTCCCTCTCAAAAAAATAAAATAGATGAGAGGAGGAAGATGGCGCTCTAGAAGCAACTCACCACTGCAGCTCTCAGTCAAGACGCAGAGGGTAAGCAAACACTGCATTTTCAGACGGATCCTTATAGGCCACAGAGCGGGGGAAAAGCCCAGGTGTAAAAGGCACGCAAAACTCAAGCGCAGCGCTCACCGCTGGCGCGGCCAGGCAGCCAGCGCCGCCGCAGCAGCCGGCGCACAAAACACACGGGTCTGGGTGCCCTGTTAAACCGACAATTTGAGACTTGGGAGGGCAGATTGCTATGTTCATCAGACTGAACGGGTTTGGGATGGTGAACTAGACGAGGAGATTTCTGGGAGGTGAATTGTGAACCAGCGCAGTGGGTGGCTGCACGGGAAACCCCACAGATCCTGGTGCCCTTTCGGCCAGCGACTGAGGCACCTGGGAGAGAGTCAACCCTACAACTTAAAAAGAAAAAAAAGCAAAAAGGCTTGGAGGCAGGGAGTCAAGTGAGCAGGCTCGACGGGTCCCACCCCGACAGGGACAAGCAATAAGTCAATACAGAGTGCCGGGGGGTTGAGAGTTCCACTGCGGGAAGAGCAGAACACATGACTGTGCAGCTCCGTGGGGGAGGGGCGTCCACCATTGCCGAGAGCTTCGGCCCCTACTGAGGTACCCGCCCACTGCTGATGCAGTCAGCCGTTGCCAAGGCAACCTACAATAACAGAGCGACTCCACCAACAGGGCAGAGCCCACATCAGCAGGGCGGAGCCTTCATCAGTAGGGCGGAGCCCAAAACAGCAGGACGGAGCCCACAGCAAAAGGGCAGACCTCACGCAAGCAGGGAGGAGCCTCGGCAGCCAAATAGTGACTAGACTGCCTCCTAGCTGGGCAGGACAGCGCAACAGATACTCACAAATAAAGCCCTAACTCCCCGAGACAGAGCATCTGAGGAAAAAAACCGGTTTCAAGAGTTCTGCCACAACAGACTTAAATGTACTTGCCTAGCAACACTGAAT
>JAPYYA010002688.1:0-13693 GCA_028533165.1 Leontopithecus rosalia
ATGGCATGGGGAGAAATGCCAAATATGGGTGAAGGCGCAGAAGGCAGCAAAACACACTGCCACGTGTGTACCTATGCAACTATCTTACATGTTCTGCACATGTACCCCAAAACCTAAAATGCAATAAAAATTTAAAAAAAAAAAACTAAAATAAAAAATTTAAAAAATAAAGGTAAAAAAAAACAAAAAACAAAGAAAGCTTCCCCTCTGTCTAAGCTTATTCCAGAGACCAGCTCCTGATCTTCTCCTAAGTCAGACTACCTGCTATGGAAGTGGACTAGTTCATTTCCATCCAGCAAATACTTTTAGTGCACCAGGATATTGTATACAAGATTTTGCTTGGAGTTGAAGATATGGAAATAAGACAAAATACTGTTACTAGAGGCTTGCAGTATCTAAATTAGATGTAAGGTTAAATAATGTAGACATTACAAGTTATGATTTTATTCTACAAATATTTATTGAGAATCTACAATGTACAAGGCATTGTACTGGGCAATGACAGGCATAACAAAGCCTAGCACAGTCAGAAAAAGACAGACATTGTAGAGACAGAGAGACCAGCATTCGAATCTCGGCTCTGCTTCTTCCTGACTGTGTGACCATTTATGAGTCCCCAACTTCTCTGCATCTCATTTACTCTTAATTATAAAATAAAGATCATTATCTCATGTGATTCTTGTGAGGATAGCATGTTATTCTGCATACTGCTTCTGACAGCACCTGGCACATAGTAAGAACTCAAAAACTGTCTGTTATTATTATGAGTACTAATAGTAATTTTAGGATTGACCAACAAACTGTATACTCTGAAGCTTCCTGAGTAGAAATTGTAACACAATTACTTCTCTTTTATTTCTTCTTAAACTGGCTCATTCTCTTTCCCATTTGAATAATGAGATGAAAATTTTTTTCTGATAAATTTAGGGAAAAAAAGCCTTCTAATGAGGAAGACTCTCAGGACAATCTTCCTTATAAATGGGTGTGCAGAAAGCAGTGACATATCAGTGAACAAGTTGAAGAGTGGGTATTTTGTACATTTGTGTGTTTATTTTTGTGGGTATAAATATTATCACCATAGTAGATTTCAAACTACCAAAGGTCTAACAACCAGCTAGAAAAATTCCTGAAAATTTAACAAAAGCTTGTCCTTGGCCAGTTTGAACAAATTCCAGCACACCACTGATAGAAAGCCTATAGGTGCCAATCGGCACTGCTTAAGGAATTGAGGACTTCTTAAGACATACAAGCCATGGATGTGTTCAGATTTATTTTGGATTTTTAAATCAAGATTCTGAAACTTTACTAAAGACCTTCCCAATACAAGGTTTATTTTCTTTCTTTCTCTCTCTTTCTTTCTTTCTCTTTCTTTCTTTCTTTCTTTCTTTTTCTTGCTCTTTCTTTCTTTCTTTTTCTTTCTTTCTCTCCTTCCTTCTCTCTCTTTCTCTCTCTCCTTCCTTCCTTCTCTTTCTTTCTTTCCTTCTGCCCCCCTTCTTTTCCTTTCCTTTCTTTTCCTTTCCTTTCCTTTATTTCCTTTTTCTTTATTTTTAATTGACCAATAATAATTGACAAATATTTACATGGTACAATGTGATGTTTTGTTCTATATTTACAGTGTAGAAATATTCAATTAAGTAATTTAACATATCTATGTATCATATAGAAGTACATGCTGTTATCTTGAGTGCAATAATTCCGAAACTCTAAATACAGAAAGTTCTTAATTATAAGTGAGAGCTGACTAATGTGTACACATTAACATAGACAGTAGAATAACAAACATTGAAGTCTCAGAAGACAGAGAGGTAAGGGGTAAGAAATTAAAAAATTATTTAATGGATACAATGTACACTATTAGGCTGCTGACTATACTAAAAGCACAGACTTCACCACTGTGTAACACATCCATGTTACAAGATTGCAATTAGATTCCTTAAATCCATTCCAAAATATTTTTAATTAAAAAAATAATTATTTTTCCAATTTATCTTTTCTGTGGTAGAAACATTAAAAATATATGTTCTTTTATCAACTGTGGCCAACATGCAGTACAATGGATCATTAAAACTTATTCCTCCAGCAAAACTAAAACTTTGTACCCCTTGATCAACATCTTTTCCCCATCCCTCCACTTCCTCCAAGCCTCAAGTAATTAACTTTCTACTCTTTCTTTTCTTCTTTCTTTCTTTTCTTTCCTTCTTTCTTTCTTTCTTTTCTTTTCTTTTCTTTTCTTTCTCTTTCTTTTTCTTTCTTTCCTTTCTTTTTTCTTTCTCTCTCTTTCTTTCTTTCTGTCTGTCTGTCTGTCTGTCTTTCTCATCCATCATACTTTAAGTTCTGTGATAGAACATGCAAGCTTCTTGCATAGGTATACATGTGCCATGGTGGTTTTCTGCACCCATCAACCCATCATCTACATTAGGTATTTTTCCTAATGCTATCCCTCCCTTAGCCCCCCAACCCCGACAGACCACAGCTTGTGATGTTCCCCTCCCTGTGTCCATGTGTTCTCATTGTTCAACTCCGACTTATGAGTGAGAACGTGCAATGTTTGGTTTTCTGTTCTTGTGTCAGTTTGCTGGGAATGATGGTTTCCAGCTTCATTCATGTCCCTGCAAAGGACATGAACTCATCCTTTTTTATGGCTGCATAGTATTCCATGGTGTATATGTGCCACATTTTCTGTATTCAGTCTGTCATTGATGTGCACTTGGGTTGGTTCCAAGTGTTTGCTATTGTGAACAGTGGTCCAATAAACATACATGTAGATGTGTTTTTTGGTTCCATATGAAATTTAAAGTAGTTTTTTTTTTTCTGATTCTGTGAAGAAAGTCAATGGTAGCTTGATGGGATTAGCACAGAAACTATAAATTTCAGCAGTATGACCATTTTCACATATTGATTCTTCCTATCCATGAGCATGGAATGTGTTTCTATGTGTGTCTTCTCTTATTTCCTTGAGCTGTGGTTTGCAGTTCTCCTTCAAGAGGTCCTTCACATCCCTTGGAAGTTGTATTGCTAGGTACTTTATTATCTTTGTAGTGATTGTGAATGGGAGTTCACTCATGATTTGGCCTCTGTTTGTCTATTATTGGTATATAGGAATGTTTGTGATTTTTGAACATTGATTTTGTATCCTGAGACTTTTCTGAAGTTGCTTATTAGCTTAACAACATTTGGGGCTGAGATGATGAGGTTTTCTAAATATACAATCATGTCATCTACAAACAGAGATAATTTGACTTTTTCTTTTCTTATTTGAATATCCTTTATTTCTTTCTCTTGCCCGACTGCCCTGGATAGAACTTCCAATAGTATGTTGACTAGGAGTACTGAGAGAGGGCATTCTTGTCTTGTGCCAGCTTTCAAAGGGAATGCTTCCAGTTTTTGCCCATTCAGTAGGACATTGGTTGTTGGTTTGTCATAAATACTCTTATTATTTTGAGATACATTCCATCAATACTGAGTTTGTTATGAGTTTTTAGCATTAATAGCTGTTGAATTTTATCCAAGGCCTTTTCTGCATCTATTGAGATAATCATATGGTTTTGTCATTGGTTCCGTTTATGTGCTGGATTATGTTTATTGATTTGTGTAGGTTAAACCAGACTTGAATCCCAGGAATGAAGCCGACTTGATCGTGGTGGATGAGCTTTTTGATGTGCTGCTGGATTCACTTGGCCAGTATTTTATTGAGCATTTTTGCAGCGATGTTCATCAGGGGTATTGGCCTAAAATTTTCTTTTTTTGTTGTGCCTCTGCCAGGTTTTAGTATCAGGATGATGATGGCCTCATCAAATGAGTTAGGGAAGAGTCCCTCTTTTTCTGTTTGGAATCATTTCAGAAGGAATGGTACCAGTTCCTTTTTATACCTCTGGTAGAATTCAGCTTTGAATCTGCCTGGGCTTTTTTGGTTGGTAGGCTATTAATTACTGCCTCAATTTCAGAACTTGTTATTGGTCTATTCAGGGATTTGTCTTCTTCCTGATTTAGTCTTGGGAGGATGTATGTGTCCAGGGACTTATCCATTTCTTCTAGATTTCCTAGTTTATTTGCATAAAGATGTTTATAGTTTGTATTTCTCTGGGATCAGTGGTGGTATCCCCTTTATCGTTTATTATTGTGCCTCTTTGATTCTTCTCTCTTTTCTTCTTTATTAGTCTGGCTGGCAGTGTATTTTGTTAATCTTTTTAAAAAACCAGCTCCAGGATTCATTGATTTTTTTTATTTGAGTGAATTCTTGATTTCATTAATTCTGTTAGCTATTTATTATTAGTAGTATTCTTTAAGTTCTGGGATACATGTGCAGAATGTGCTGGTTTGTTACTTAGGTATACACGTGCCATGGTGGTTTGCTGCATCCATCACCCCATCATCTACATTAGGTGTTTCTCCTAATGCTATCCTTCCCCAATCCCCCCATCCTCTGGTATCCCTTCCCTAATCCCCCACCCCCTGACAGGCCCCAGTATGTGATGTTCCCCTCACTGTGTCCATGTGCTCTTATTATTCAACACACACTTATGAGTGAGAACATGCTGTGTTTGATTTTCTGTTCTTTTGTCAGTTTGCTGAGAATGATGGTTTCTAGCTTTATCCATGTCCCTAAAAAGGACATGAACTCATCCTTTTAATGGTCGCATAGTACTCCATGGTGTATATGTGCCACATTTTCTTTGTCCAGTCTATCATTGATGGATATTTGAATTGGTCCCAAGTCTTTGCTGTTGTTAACAGTGCCATCCTTTTTATTGATATTGATGCTATTACTTTCTGTTTATTAGTTTTCCTTCTAACAGGCCTCTCTGCTACAGATCTTCTGCAGTTTGCTGAAGGTCCACCCCATACCCCATTAGCCTGAGTATCACCAGGAGAGGCTGCAAAGAGCAAAAATTGTTGCTTATTCCTTCCTCTGGAAGCTTCACTCCAGAGGGGCACCCACCAGATGCCATCTGGAGCTGTCCTGTATGAGGTGTCTGTCAATCCTTGTTGGGAAGTGTCTCCCAGTCAGGAGGCATGGGAGTCAGGGACCCATTTGAGAAGGAAGTCTGTCCCTTAGCAGAGCTTGAATTCTCTGCTGGGATATCCACCGCATTCTTCAGAGCCAGCAGGCAGGAATGTTTAAGTCTGCTGCAGCTGCTATCACAGCTGCCGCTTCTCCCAGGTGCTCTGTCCCAGGGAGATGGGAGTTTTATCTATAAGCCCCTGACTGGGGCTGCTGCCTTTCTTTCAGAGAGGCCCTTCCCAGAGAGGAGGAATCTAGAGAGGCACACTGGCTACAGTGGCTTTGACAAGTTTCTGTGGGCTCCACCCAGTTCAAACTTCCCAGCAGCTTTGTGTACACTGTGAGGGGAAAAGCACCTACTCAAGCCTCAGTAATGGTGGACATCCCTCTCCCCACCAAGTTTGAACATGCCGGGTCGACTTCAGACTGCTATGCTGGCAGCCAGAATTTCAAGATAGTGGATCTTAGCTTGTTGTCCTCCATGGACGTGGGACCTGCTGAGCTAGACCACTTGGCTTCCGGGCTTGAGCCCCATTTCCAGGGGGAGTGACTGGTTCTATCTTTCTGGCATTCTAGGCACCACTGGGGTATGAAAAATGTCTGTCCAAACGGTCACCCAATTTTATGGTTGAAACCCAGGGCCCTGGTTCTGTAGGCACCGAAGTGAATCTCCTGGTCTGTGGGTCACAAAGACCATGGGAAATGTGTTATATCTGTGCCAGAGTGCACCATTCCTCACAGCACAGTCCCTCACGGCTTTCCTGGGCTACAGGAGGGAGTTCCTAGACTCCTTGCACTTCCGAGGTGAGGCAATGCCCCACCCTGCTTTGGCTTACCCTCCATGGGCGGCACCCACTGTCTAACCAGTCCCAGTGAGATGAGCTGGGTACCTCAGTTGGAAAAACAGAAGTCACCTGCCTCCGCATTGATATCACAGGGAGCTGCAGAACGGAGCTGTTCCCATTTGGCCATCTTGCCAGCCACACCTCTACTCTGTTTCTTAGCCAAGTGAATATATTTTGAATGACTGATCCTAGATGATTGGCATGAAACAGTGTGTAACTACTCTGTATCTAGCTTGTTTGTGTAGTTAAAGTAGCCTACATTCTTGGTGCCCCACCAGCAGTAGAAGAAATAAATGAAAAAAGATGGTACAACACTGTTTTCCAAATTCTCCTAATCTCTCCATTACAGAAGCAAACTCGACTGGATTGTTCTTATACTTAAAGCCTGGAGAATATGGCCACATTTTCACAGGTAGAGAAGTGTTGTTCATATTTCCAATGCTGCTTCCCATATGCAAAAGATACATGAATCAAATTTCTTAAAATTCAGTTGAACAAGTCTACACAAGTGAAATATAATGAGTGAGGAATTAAAAAATTTAATGACTATTTACATTTACCAACATGATGGTAAATGTAACACTTACCATTTACTGGCTAGCTTTTGCCAATAAATAGTTAAAGGAAGAAAACAATCCATTATAGGCCTAATCAGTGTTGCCATTAGATCACAGCTACATATTGACTAATTGCAATTTAACAGAAGCTACACATATATTCATTTGAATTAACCCTGACAAGATTCTACATGCTTTTAAGTATTCATATTCCTATTTTACACATAAAAGTATCTTACAAAGGCCATGCAACTAGGAAATAGAAATCAAAATTTAAATCCATGTCTGTGTGACTTCACAGCACATATTGTCATAAGTCTGGAAACCGTACAATGGTTTGGGTAAATAAAGAGTAATTAGAAATTATCTTGGCCTTAAAAATACTAGTCCAGAATATAATTATAGGTTGGGTGTGGTGGTTCACGCTTATAATCCCAGCACTTTGGGAGGCCAAGGTGAGTGGGACACCTGAGATCAGGAGTTTGAGACCACCCTGGCCAACATGGTGAAACCCCATCTCTACTAAAAATACAAAATACAAAAAATTAGCTGGGTGTGGTGCTAGCACCTGCAATCCCAGCTACTCAAGAGGCTGAGGCAGGAGAATCTCTTGAACCCAGGAGGCAGATATTGCAGTGAGCTGAGATGGCACCAACGCAATACAGCCTGGGCAGCAAGAGCAAACTCTGTATCAAAAAAGAAGAAGGAAGAAGAAGGAAGAAAAGGAGGAGGAGAAGAAGAAAATAATTATAAACCAAGGACAAGGAGTCCTTTAAGTACTAAATATAACCAGGCCTCTCTCAGTCAAACCATGAGCAACACAATATGAAAATATGGCCAGGCTCCCCATTCCACATCAACCTCATCTGCACATTATTTTTTTTTAACAAAACACTTGTTTTAATTGATATATAATAGACATACATAGTTTTGGGGTACATGTGATAATTGAACACATGCATATAATTGATAAAGATCAAAGCAGCATATCTAAGTTATCTGACACCTTAAATATTTTTATTTTCTTTACAACTATCTGCATTTTTCTAGCTATTTTGAAATATGCAGTAGATTATTTTTAACTCTAGTGACTCTACTGATCTAACACTAAATATTATTTCTTCTGTCAAACCAGATATTTATACCCATAAAGCAGTTTATCTTTATTCCCCTTCACATAGTGATTCCTGGACTCTGGTAACCACCAATCTACTCTGTCTGCATGAGAGCCACATTTTTAGCTCCCACATGTCAGTGAAAAAATGTGACATTTGTGTTGCTGTGCTTGCCTTATTTCACTTAATGTAATGACCTCTAGTTCCATCCATGTTGCTGAAAACGACAGGATTTTGTTTCATTTTTATGGCAGAAGAATAATCCATTGTGTATATATGTGTCACATTTTCTCGTTTTTTTTTTTCTTCAACTTTTAAGTTCCAGGGTACGTGTGTGGGATGTGCAGCTTTATTACATAGGTAAATGTGTGCCATGGTGGTTTGCTGCACTGATCAACCCATCATGTAGGTATTAAGCCTAACATCAATTAGTTATTTTTCTGATGCTCTTTCTCCCCCCCCACAACAGATCCCAGTGTATGTTGTTTCCCCCATGTGTACATGTGTTTTCATTGCTCAGCTCCCACGTATGAGTAACAGCATGCAGTATTTGGGTTTCTGTTCCTGCATTAGTTTGCTGAGAGTAACAACTTCCAGTTCTGTCCATCCCTGCCAAGAACATAATTTCATTCCTTTTTATGGCTGTATAGTATTCCATTGTGTATATCCACTACATTTTCTTTATCCAGTCTATGATTGATGGGTATTTGTGTTGATTCTGTCTTTCTATTGTGAATAAGGTTGCAATAAACATACCCGTGCATGTGTCTTTATAATAGAATGATTTATATTCCTTTGGGTATATACCAAGTAATGGGATTTCTGGGTCAACTGGTATTTCTGCTTCTAAATCTGCAAGAAATCACCACACTATCTTCCACAATGGTAGAACTAATTTACATTCCCGCCAACAGTATAAGTGTTCATTTTCTCCACAACCTCACCAGCATCTGTTGTTTAACTTTTTAATAATTGCCACCTGATTGGCATGAGATGGTATCTCATTGTGGTCTTGATTTGCAAAGGTCTAATGATCAGTCATGTTGAGCTTTTTTTTTCATATATTTGTTGGCCACATTAATGTCTTCTTTTGAAAAGTGTCTGTTGATGTTCTTTCCTCATTTTTTAATGGGGTCATTTGTTTATATCTTGTAAATTTGTTTAAGTTCCTTGTAGACTGTGGATGTCAGACCTTTGTAAGACATATAGATTACAAAACTTTTCCCCCAGTGTTTAGGTTGTCTGTTCCCTCTGCTGCTAGTTTGTTTTGCTGTCATTCACACATTGTTGATGCATGTACCTTCCTCACAGATTTGAGGAGTTAGAGTTTCTTAGGCTTAAGTAAGCAGAGTACAAGGACAAGGGAAAGGTAGTTAAGACAGCAAATTAACACTATTCCTCTTAAACTGAGCGATCTTTAAACATCTACTTCTTAAAAATACACCAGAAATTAAGTGACATATCTAAGCTGGCTATGACTCTAGGGCTCTCAAATCATAAGTGTATAAACACAAGTAAGTCAGATTTGAAAGCCACAAGTAGGGTTGTCAGATAAAATACAAGTCATCTAGTGAAATTTGAAATTCGAATAAACAATGTATATTTTAGCACAAATGTGTCCCAAATATTGAATGGGTTATACATATACTAAAAAATGTGTACTTATGGTGAAGTACCAATAGTAAATTATTACTCATCAATTATTCAAATTTAACTGTGTTCAACATTTTTATTTGCTGAATATGGCAACTTCTAGTCTCGAGAGAATATGGGTTGATAATTAAGTAACCTTTAATGCTCCTACCTTCATTCCCATCCCTTGAGTAGCTTGAACTGCTGTATATCAAGCTACTAAGACTATACCTGCTGTATATCAAGCTACAAAGACTATATTTTGGCTATATCAAGCAAAAAGCCAACCCCTGATATACTTCAGGCAAAAAAGAAAAAAAATGAAATAAACTTTTCCCAGGATACCCTTTCACTTACCATTGACTCTTCTCCAACCTCCAACCCTCTCAACTAGACAACTTTAGAACCTAATATGCACTAGACATGGTAACTTTTAGAAGTTTCATCTCATGTCGTACCATACATATTTAGATTTATCCAAATTAATCTCTTAATATCTATGTGCAGCTGCAGACTTCAGATGCATGAGAGTAGATGTCATAATGTTAATCAGTCAATAAAACATTTATTTATTTTGACTTTTTGTTTTTTTTTCCCCACTCTGGAGCTAATTATATTTTAGGCCTCAACCATTTCCACAGTCTCATGCAAAGCTCACAGGTCCCATGTTGAGTATCTTCCATGCCAAATGAATAAAATGGCTCTTCCTAGTCCCCCTATATCTTCTAAAATCTGATGAAGCATAGACAATTCAGGCATACTTGACTTTATGCCTATAAGTGTTCCTGGAAAAGTCCATTGGCTTTGCATTTATTCAACTCAATTCTTGCCAAAAATACTGTCCAATAATGATGAACTTTAACTGGGAATAAAGTGATGAAGCTCCCCTTGTCCTGGCTTAATCACTTATGAAATTAATGACCCAGAGACCTCTGAAGCCTCGTGGATACTAAATCTAGTCTTACTTTTCCATATGATTCCCGTAATGATCCAATGACATTATGTCAGAGAATACATGTTGGAAACTCTACTTACAGAAAATTAGGAACCACCTTCTACATTCTTTACAGCAGATTTCCACAGTGCTAAAAAATATTTAAACTATGAACACTCCATTTTCTAAGCTATAAACCTGCATTGTTATAGCAGGTTTCCCTAAAGCAAGACTTCGCTGTTTCCACTCAAGTAGCAAAAGGAGGAAGGCTCTTTCAGTCAGTGTCTCCATGGAGGTATGTAAGTCAATTAGTAGAGCATTTGGATTAGATTAGACTCATTTCGAATGTTTTTATGAAATGTATTTAATTGATTTTTCTGTTTTGATTTTGAATGTTGTTCTCTGTAGCTATCCATGTAGTTATGGCACTTTTGCAACACACACAGGGAAGAAAACAAACATAGTTGTTTAGTCTAAAGGCAAGACAGAGATTCTATGTACACATTGTATATAAAGCCTCCTGGCTGTGCACATTAACCTCTAGAATAATGAAGACCTTGTATTTCTTGTATATTAGGCCAGAGCTCTTCTTATACTGCCAGGTATCCAGCAGCATCTAAGACTGGGAGTAGCTGCCGCCCCAAATGACTGACTATCATGAAAACCCTTGTACTGTATAGTATGATCATGGAGGAGGTCCACAGGAAAGATTGGAACTTCAAATAAAATATTTACTCTTTGAGTTAACAGAATAGTGTGTGTCTATGTGTGCCCAGGCACACACCTGTGAGCTCATTTGGATACTATGTAGATACTAATTCAGGTGCAATGCAGTATTTGTACAGTTAATACTGATCAATTCCATCAGATAATTGAGGCTAGTGATACCTTGAAGACCCTCATGATTGCCAATAACAGATACTGTTTATGAAATACGTTATTTTCTTGGAAATACATATCATTTGGCTGTTGCATCTTTATCTTCTGTTTATTTTCTATTTCCTTATTTATTTTCAGTTTTTAGGTTGTCTGTTCCCTCTGCTAATAGTTTCTTTTGCTGTCATCTGCATATTATTGATGTATGTACCTTCCTCACAGATTTGAGGAGTTAGAGTTTCTTAGGCCTAAGTAAGAAGTGTATAGGGACAAGGGAAGGAGCTACTCTATTGTTTTAGTAGGTTTTCAGGTTAAACTACTTAGAAAAGGTTTACAGCTTGAATTTTTGCCGTAACTGAATGTGATTTTTTTTTCTTTGACTTTTTCTCCCTAAAGATCATTTTGCCATTTTGATTTTGACAAGGGAGGTGTCAAGGATGGTATACTAACATTTGTTGAACCCCTACCATGTTACAAATAACTATAACCTAGGTGCTTTTATGTACATTATTTTAATTCCATCTGGGAGACAGTGAGGCACGGATGACCATTACCTTCAACATACAGATGAGAAATTGATGCTCAGGCTTCAAAACACGTGACTGGACATTTCCCATTACTAATACTAAATTCATTTTTATTATTGTTTTATATAGAAAAAAATTCTCTTTCCTTTCTTCTTACAATAGTGGCTGTTCTTATCTTTTAAAAGTCATTTCATTCTTGGAGGCATTATTAAGTAAAACTGAAAAATAAATGAATGAATATATAAATACATAAATAAATAAATGCTTTCTCTCGAAGTCTCCCAAATCAGAAGAGTTTTCTCATTAGGAGCAGATTAAAGTAAGGCCCTAACCAAAGACCAAGGGATGGATGAAATGTCTTCTCTGGCAGTCACCTGCATTCTCAAAGCTCTAGCTTGCTCACTCCCTCATTCAGCACTAATGTATTTGCTGAGTTTGTTCTTCACAGAGCTACGCTGATGATATAAAGGAGAGGATGTAAAACCAGGGACAGACCTGCTTTTTTCAGTTGTAAATAAGCCTACTCATGTTGACCTCACCGGGTGGTTTTAAGTATAAATTAGAAAACATCTCAAGTTAATGAGTCCTGTAAGTGAAAAAGCAAGAAAGGAAAGTCACTAATTTCTATGAAGGAGCAGCCAATTCATCCAAAATGATCTACCTAAAGGCCACATCTTGACACATTTAAAAAAATAATTGGGCCCGGGACGGTAGTTTATACTTGTAAACCCAACATTTTGGGAGGCTAAGGTTGGTGGATCACCTGAGGTCAGGAGTTCAAGACTTGGCTGACCATCATGGCAAAACCTCGTCTCCACTAAAAATACAAAAATTAGCTGGGTGTAGTGGAGGGTGCCTGTAATCCCAACTCCTTGGAGGCTGAGGTGGGAGAATCACTTGAGCCGGAGGTGGAGGTTGCAGTGAGCTGAGATCGCACCACTGTACTTCAGTCTGGGCAACGGAGTCACACTCTGTTTTAAATAATAGTAATAATAATTGTAAGTACCTCTATGTTTTTTAAACAAATTTAAGATCTGGCTGACTTCTTAAGATAAATGTTGAATATAACAATTTCAAAATAAAATGAAAGCAGATTTTATTTAGACCAGCATCTATATGAAAAATTAAGAAAGCAGAAAATAAAATACATTTTTATATTATAAATTCATGTTTTACAATCACTTTGAAAAGTAATACAGCATTGAGTCTATTAATCTAATGATCTCTGACTTGTTTGATAATTTAGTAATCTACTTAGAGCAGTCAAATTATTCTGTTTCTTCTATACCTTGTTACATCATTAAAGAATAGTTATTATTTTCACCAATAGAGAACTACGTGCTAGGTATTTGTTTAAGAACTCTCTGTATATTATTCAATTTAATTATTGAAACAACTTTTTAAGATATTAATTACCCTCTCCACTCTCCAGATAAGTAGGAGGGTTAGAGAAAAGTAATTTAGCCAAAATCATTCTATCAGTAAGTGACAATTAGACCTAAACCCTACTCTATCAGATTCCAGAACCCATGAATTAACTACTAGACTACACAATCTTAGGTTTAGGTAGAAATGATGAGTAGATTCATCTTTGAAACAGCTGGTGATTTACAACTCTTGTGAGAGCAAGCCCCTCACATCTCAAGAAGTTCTTTGTTTTATTTATTTCTTTATTTCACTTTTGTCTTCCACTTACTCATCTGACTTTGTTTTTAATCTGTAAATTGAAGCCAGAAGATTTACTAAGGATCAAATAAAATGATAATTTTTTTCCAAACATCTGTGAAGTGTACCAACTAATGAGGCAAGGAATTCTTTTTTTTTTAATTTTTATTGCATTTTAGGTTTTGGGGTACATGTGTGGAACATGCAAGATAGTTGCATAGGTACACACGTGGCAGTGTGTTTTGCTGCCTTCTGCGCCTTCACCCATATTTGGCATTTCTCCCCATGCCATCCCTCCCCCGCTGCCCCCCCGCTGTCCCTCCCCTATTTCCCCCAATAGACCTGAGTGTGTGGTACTCCCTTCCCTGTGTCCATGTGTTCTCATATTTCATCACCCGCCTATGAGTGAGTATATACGGTGTTTCCTTTTCTGTTGTGTCAATTTGCTGAGAATGATGTTCTCCAGATTCATCCATGTCCCTACAAAGGACACGAACTCATCATTTTTGATTGCTGCATAATATTCCATGGTGTATATGT
>JAPYYA010002689.1:0-13692 GCA_028533165.1 Leontopithecus rosalia
GCTGCGCTTGAGTTCTGCGTGCCTTTTACACCTGGGCTTTTTCCCCCGCTCTGTGGGCTCTAAGGATCCGTCTGAAAATGCGGTGTTTGCTTACCCTCTGCGTCTTGACTGAGAGCTGCAGTGGTGAGTTGTTTCTACAGTGCCATCTTCCTCCCCCTTAATTATAAATATTTTAAGACACACACTTCCAAATAACCCCTGGGTCAAAGAAGGAATCACAAAGGAAATTCAAAACCATATTGAGTTAAATGAATAAAAACACAACATATAAAAATGAATGTGCTAGGCCAGGCTTGGAGCTCACATCTGTAATCCCGGCACTTTGGGAGGCTGAGGTGGGAGTCTAGGAGTTTAGGACCAGCTTGGGCAACACGGTGAAACCCTGTTTCTACAAAACACACAAAAATTAACTGGGTCTGGTGGTGCATGCCTGTAGTCCCAGCTGCTGGGGGCTGAGGCAGGAGGATTGCTTGAACCTGGGAGATTGAGGCTGCAGTGAACCAAGATCATGCCACTGCACTCCAGCCTGGGTGACAGAGCAAAGCACTGACTCAAAAAAAAATATTGCACCATAGCTAAAAAAATGGTTAGAGAAAAATGTATAGCTAGCATTAATTACTTATTAAAAAAGAAAAATCTAAAAACTATGATCTTATGAAATTACAAAGAAAAACAAATTAAACACAAAGGAAGCAGACAGAAGGAAATAAAGATAGGAGCAAAAATCAGTGAAATGGAAAACAGAAAAATAATAAGAAAAATTAACAAAACCGTATACATTCCTAGCTAGTCCGATCAAGGAATAAAACAGAGAAGACACCAATTACCAGTATCAGAAATGAAGGAGAAGACTTCACTACAGTTTCTATGGAGAGTAAAATAATGAGAGGATATTATAAACAGCTTTATGCCAATACGTTTGAGAACTTACATGAAATAAACAAATTGTTCAAAACGCCCAATCGTCTGAAGCTCACTAAAAAAGAAATAGCTTGAACAATGCTACATCTTTTGGAAAAAAAATCAATTTATAGTTAAAAACTTTCTGACAAAGAAAACTACTGACCCATATAAGCTTGGTAGTGAATTTTACCAAACTCTTAAGGAAGAAATAATATTAATTCCACAGAAATTTGTCCAAAACACAGAAGACAGTGAAAAAATATCCCAACTCATTTGATGAGGCTGATATTAACCTGATACCAAAACAAGCAAAGACATTACATGAAGAGAAATCTGCAGCCCAGGCCTGGTGCAGTGGCTCACACCTGTAATCCCAACACTTTGGGAGGCCGAGGGGGGTGGATCACCTGAGGTCAGGAGTTTGAGACCAGCCTGGCCAACATGGTAAAATCCTGTCTCTACTAAAAATATAAAAATTAGCCAGGTGTGATGGCATGTGCCTTTAGTTCCAGCTACTCAGGAGGCTGAGGGAGAAGAATCACTTGAACCTGAGAGGTAGAGGTTGTAGTGAGCTGAGATTGCACCACTGCACTCCAGCCTGGGCAACAGAGTGAGACTTTGTCTTAAAAATAAATAAATAAATAAATAAATAAATAAATCAACAAATAAATAAATAAGGAAATCTGCAGCCCAAGTGTCCCTCCTGAACATAAATGCACATGTCTTTGGCAAAATGTTAGCAAATCAAGTCCAGCAATATATGAAAAAGATAATTAAGTGGGTTTATCCTAGAAAAACAAAGTTGGTTCAACATTTAAAAATCAAACATTGTAATTCACTCTATTAACAGTGAAGAGTTAATAGAGAAAAAAAGAGTTAAGAAGAGAAAAAAAAACCTCATGATTATCTCATCAAATGCAATAAAAAGTATTTTTAGCAAAAGTCAACATCCATTCATAATAGAATCTCTTAAGAAACTAGGAGTGATAGGCAGTTTCCTCAGCCTAATAAAGGTCAGCTATGAAAAAGGATAGCTAACATCATACTTACTGTTGAAAATTTGAAAGCTTTATTCTGAAGATCAGGAGCAAGACAAAGATATCCACTCTCACTGTTCCCACTCAAAATTGTGCTGCAGAGACTGTAAAAACACTTGTAGATTTAAGATATATTGGGAAGGGGAAGGGATGAGAGAGAGGAGAGAGAAATTGAAAGAGGATGGCTCCTGGGTTCCTTGATTTGATGTTTAGAAGAATGGTGCTTCCACAAATTGAGATGAAGAATAGTAGAGTTCTGTCATCAGAGGCTCTTTTGTGTTGCCCTTTTACAGCCATACCACCTTGCTCTCTACAAACCCTAGGCTCTGGGCCCTGACAGCCATTATTTTGTTCTTCATTTCTGTAACTATTATCTTAAGAGTGTTACACAAATGGAATCATACATAATGTAACATGTGAGCTTTGAATACTGGTATTTTTCACTCGGCATAATTCCCTGAATATTCATCAAAATTGTTTTGAATACCAATAGTTCATTCCTTTTTATTACTGAGTAGTATTCCAAGGTATAAGTGTGCCTCACTTTGTTTAATCATTCATTTGTAGAAGGACATCTGGTTGTTGTCAGTTTCTGACTATCATGAATAAAGCTATTATGAACATTTATATACAAAAAGTAAAAATTGTGCTGAATAAAAGAGCAAGAAATAAATGGCATACAGATTGGAAAGAAAGAAATAAAAATTGCCTTTATTTGCAGACGACATGATAATCTGAGAAATCCTAATAATCTACAAATAATACCATTTACAACAGCATCAAAACCATGAAATATTAGAGTAAGTCTAATAAAATATATGCATGGTTTGTTTGCTGATGAGATGTACAATATTGTTGAGACAAATAGAGCTAGACCTAATGAAATGGAGAGACATAGCATGTTTATGAGTTGGAAAACTCAATATTGTCAAGATGTCAATTCTTCCAAATTGATCTATAGATTCATTGCAACCTCAAAGTACCTGGGTGTGGTTTCTGTGGACAATCCTGAGTGCTCTGGGTGAGACCAGCCCCATGCCATCCTCAACACTGGAGTGGCCCTTGTAGAATTTAAACACTCTCAGGCTATTACTCTTCTTAAAATGTTCCACTGGCTCTCATGTAGTCTAGTTTCAAGTTTAGTCTCTGAACAGCTGGAAACACAGGCCAGTCATGACCTGATTCTGCCTTCTCTTGCCTTCCTGTTCACTCTCCTCCACAGGGTGGGCATTGCGGGAGCAAAGGCTGCCACTTGCTGAAGGGAGAGAGAAGGTACATGAGAAAACAGAACCAGAATTTGCCATTATCTCAAAAAGCTTGAAGGAGATGTCATAGTAAGATTAAAAAACAAAATGTGTTAATAAATTTTGATCAGCTTGTTTCTAGGAGTCCCTCACCAAGTCCCCTACACATCTCTCAACACTCCTCACCTTGCTCTATCAGCAGCACTACAGCTTAGTTTGAGCTACCTTCATCTGGAAATGGGATTCTCTTCTTAGCTGGTCCCATACACTTGTATAGATTCCTGCCCCCTCATGTCTTTCTGCTACTGTAATCCCTATAAAACAAGGAAATCTGTTCACAACATCCCATTGTCTAAAACCCTACAAAACTTCAATTGGTCATATACTCTAACAGCTTCATATATTTGTCACTCATTTATTCATTTGATATCTATGAACATTTACTATTTACCAGGCACAGTTCTAGGCAAGGGGGATACATCCATGAACAAAACAATAAAAACATTCAGCCCCCATGGAGCTCACATTCTGGCAGATGAGAACCCTGTACCCTGTGCTCAATGGCCTTTCATTTCCTCACATTAGCCATATTCTCTCCTGGCACAGAGAGGGACAGGCTGGTCCTTCTCTCTGAAATTCATTCCCCTCTCACCTTTGTATGTATGACTCCTTACTTATCTTCTTGATATTAGCTTGAGAGTCACTTCCATAGGAAGCTTTTGCACCAAGGTGAAACTCCCATTTTATAAGCTCTAATAACACTGCCTTTCTCTTTGTCAGAGGCTGAATGACACAATCATTTATGTGACCATTTGATTAACCTCTAAGTCTCCCATGAATGTAGATTTTGTGGGGGCAGAGGCTCTGTTTCCACTCCAGAGTCATTAGTGCCCAGTACAGATGTGACAACACTCATTCAATATCATTTAAAAGAGTGAATTTGTGCCTTCTTCCAAGATTTATGATGTTTTGTCTTGTAATGGAATGAGAACTGAAACTTACAAACTTGCTCAAAAAATAGCATCCACGGAAGCATTAAGTAATTTATTAGTGATCTTTGAATCAGTCATCAATCTGTCTTACCTTATGTGCATGCGGCCCATAGTTCTTTCCATCTCATTTACAAGATCTCATGGGAGGCATTTCTAAGCTTCAACTCACTCAGTTAACTGCTTTTCCCTGCTCTGCTGCCTACCCAAAAAGTAAATGAGGTTAGTTTTGTGTGAGTAGATTTTGTACATTCTTGTAGCCTTAATATTTTTGGTCCTCTGACCCCTCACCTTTAAAATGCTGGGCTATATCAGGTGATGTCTTGGATTCCTTCCCACCAGCGTGGGGATTTCACTTGTTCACCAGTGAGAGGCTAGCTCATTGATGCTGCTGGGATGAGGTGAGATGCTGCACCCACAGCTCCAGCTTTATCAGAGGGCCAAAGGAGGTGTTTTCAGAGAAAGGCTGGGTAGAGATCACTTTCCAAGGGGTCGTAGGCCAGTCAGTGTGGGCCAAGCCAGTCAGGAAGGGAGCAAGAACCGCAGTCTTGATCTCTGGGATGTTCTCTGCCCCTCCTTCCTCATCCTGGGAAACCAAACTGTGTATCTCAGTCCTAGAATGTGAGGAATGTGCCGCAGCCTCATAGGCATGAAGTGATCTGCTGAGAGGCAGAGAGGAGTCCTGCTCCCCAGGCCTGACAGTGCAAGAGCTATGGGCCTGCAGGCTGCGTTGTCCCTCCTACCTTCCCTGGGCCTCCTGCTGTAGCCAGGATATCAAAGGCTGCATTGTGCATTGAGTGGGCCTTGGGTCCCTCATATCTAGCAAGAAGTGGAGGAGGGACACTGTTAGAAAGGTGCCCCCACCTAGCACTATGCTGGCCTATGCTCCTTTCTTTCTAGCCCTGGAAAGAAGATGCTGATATAGGTGGTTTCTGCATCCTGGGGGGGCAGAGTCTAGTCTGAGTCCAGATGAGTTTTACTGGGCCAAAAAGACAGCTCTTTGATTTCACTGATGTTCTCTATGTTTTTTTTCAGTGTCTATTTGTTTTTGGTCTTATTATGATTTTTTTCTTTCTTTTCCTTACTTTGGGTTTAATTTGCTTTTCTTAAATCACTGATTTGAGACTTTCTTCTTTTCTAATATAAGTATTTAATGCTAGTTACCTTTAACCACCACGTTTGTTGCATCCCTCAAATTTCAATGTTACTTTTTGATTTCATTGCATTTTAACTATTTTCTTATTTCCTTGGGGATTTATCCCTTGTTCCCTGAGTTATTTAGAAGTGTTATATTTAATTTGCACATATTTGGTGATTTTCCAGATATATCTTTTATTAAATTAAATTTTTAATTTAGTTCTTTTGTGGTCAGAGAGCATACTTCGTATGGTTTTAGTCCTTATACGTTGCTAGACATTTGCTTTTTGTTCCAGAATATGTTGTATCTTGGTTAATGTTCCATATGCACTTGAAAAGCATGTATAGTCTGCTGTGTTTCTGTGAAGTATTATGTAAATATCAATTAGGTTAAAGTGACTAAAAGAGTTGTTCCTGTCTTCCAAACTTTTACTGTTTTTTTTTTCTTCCATATAGTCTCCCAATTACTGAGAGAGAAGTGTTGAAATATCCAACTTAAAAGGCAGATTTTTTAATTTTTTTTTCAGTTATATTGCTTATTGTTTCATTTATTTTAAGCTTTTTTTAGGTGCATACACGTTTAAGATTTGTTGGCTTTTAAATGAATTAACTCTGTTATTATTAGTGTCTCTATTTATCCCTCATCATATCCCTTGTTCTAAAGTTTATTGATTTTTATTTTTATAGATTTATGGGGTACAAGTACAGTTTTGTCACATGGATATATTGTGTAGAGGTGAAGTCTGGGCTTCTAGCGTAATCATCACCTGAGTAGTGTACATTGTACCCAATAGGTAATTTCTCATTCCTCGCCCCCTTCCCACCTTTCTGAGTCTTCAGTGACTATTACTCTACTCTTTATGTCTGTGCAGACACGTTGTTTAGCTCCCAATAATAAGCAAGAACAAGTGGTATATGACTTTTGTTTCTGTATTACTTCACTTAAGATAATGGCTTCCAGTTCCACCTATGTTGTTGTGAAAGATATGATTTAATTCTAATTTTTGGCTGAGTAAAATTGCATGGAATTTCTATGTCACATTTTCTTTGTTCAGTCATCCACTGATGACACTTAGGTTGGTTCTATATATTTGCTACTGTAAATAGTGCTGTGATAAATGTACAAGTACAGGTATCTTTTTGAAACAATGATTTCCTCCGGGTAGATACCCAGGATCAGGATTGCTGGATTGAAGGATAGTTCTATTTTTAGTTCTTTAAGAAATCTTCAAACAGTTTTCCATAGAGGTTATACTATTAGGTTGATGCGAAAGTAATTGCAGTTTTGGGGAAAACAGCAATTACTTTCGCATCAACCTAATAATTTATATTCCCACCAACAACATATAAACATTCCCTTTTCTCAGCATTCTTGTCAACATCTGTTTTTCTTTGACCTTTTAAAAATTACCATTCTCATCAGGTGAGGTGGTGGCTCATGCCTATAATCCCAGAACTTTGGGAGGCCGAGGCAGTAGGAGTGCTTGAGTCCAGGAGTTAAAGATCATTCTGGGTAATACAGTGAGACCCCATCTGTATAAGAAAACAAAAACAAAAACAAAATTAGTGTGTGGTGATGTGAACCTGTAGTGCCAGCTATTTGGAGGATGGAAGTGAGAGGATTGCTTGAGCCTAGGAGGTCCCATGAAAATGGGATACTTTTCCATTTCTTTCATCAGTGCTTTATAGTTATCCTTTTAGAGATCTTTCACTTCTTTTGTTAAATACATTCCTAGGTCTTTTATTATTTTTTGTAGCTATTGTAAATAGGATTAAGTTCTTAATTTGGTTCACAGCTTGATTGTTATTGATTTATACAAATGCTACTGCTTTTTTTCCCTCAACAAAATACTAGCTAACAGAATCCAACATCATATCAAAGATAATCTACCATGATCAAGTGGGTTTCATACCAACAATGTAGGAATGGTTTAACATACACCAGTCAATAAAAGTAATATACCACATAAATAGAATCAAAAACAAAAATTATGTAATCATCACGATAGACACAGAAAACACATTTGACAAAATTCAACATCGCTTTATGATTAAAGTCCTTAGCAAAGTTGGCATAGAAGAGACATACCTTAAGCTATGACAAACCATCTATGACAAACCCATAGCCAACATTATACTGAATGGTCTACCCTATTGTTAAAGCTTTCAACTGTATTTTGTAATTTCTTCAGTTAATTTTTTATTTCCAGCAGTTCTATTTTTTTTTTTAATCTATCTCTTTAGTAAAATTTTTCTCACATCCTGTATTGTGTTCTGATTTCTTTATGTTGGTTTTCAACTTTTTCTTGGATCTCACTGAGCTGCTTTAAAATCAATATTTTTAAATTCCTTATCCGGTATTTCAGATTTTTTTTTTTTTGGTTAGGATCCATTGTCAGATGGTTAGTGTGACCCTTTGTG
The DNA here is from genome assembly GCA_028533165.1 of Leontopithecus rosalia. NCBI lineage: Eukaryota > Metazoa > Chordata > Mammalia > Primates > Cebidae > Leontopithecus > Leontopithecus rosalia. The sequence continues at coordinate 7,732 of JAPYYA010002689.1, forward strand.
GGTATCGTAGTACTGTACAATTTCATATGTCCAGAATTGTTTCTCTGGTTCCTTCTACTCTGGGTAAACTATCTCTTTTTATTTTTGAACTTACTTTTGTTTAGATGGGATTGTTTTTCCCTTGAGGATGTGACTATAATATGTGTTTTGTATGGTCATTTGGCTTTGGTTCTGGGTGCTTTCAGTGGCAAAGCCTACATATCAGTTTCTTGGTTTTAGGTAGTATTTGTATGGCGGCTTTCTCAAATGCTGTTGTAGTAGTGATGTACTGTGTGTGTGAGAAGCTTCACTGTCTCCTGCATGGCTGGGATGGTGAAGGTCTCAGAAGCTTATCTCATTCTTCAGCACCATGCACTTGTGGCAGGAGATAAAAAAAAAATTGCGTTGTGTATTTCAATCTGTAGATCAGAAGGTGACACTTATGGGTAAGAGCTGGCTGTAGCAGAAGATGGCATGTATTTCACCTTTCTTTACCAAGAGAAGCTTTCTCTGTTACCTTAGATGATGGGCTGGTCTATGGAATGCATGGTGGCCTTAGCTCCCTGCTTAGCCCCTAATGGGGGGACTGAACTTCCATTCCTGCTTTAAGATACCCCAATGGCAGGAACAAGCACGAGTTTTGACAGCGGTGGTCAGGAGAGCTCCCAGTGAAATGCACCAAGGTCTGCATAATGAGGTAGGTGGCTGCTGCAGCTCCTGCCTCCCTGTCATACCTCCTCCTGGCACTCAGGACACTCAGATCAGGCAGACACACACTGCTGTCTGTCTCTAGGCTGCAATATAGTTGAGCACCGTGAAAGACATTTGTCCCATTGCTCACTTCAGATGTCTTCTGTGTGGAGCCTCCTCCCTCAGCCTCAAACATGCAGCTTTGTGGCTCTCTTGCTCTCTGCAATAGGAATGCTGCCATTTCATGTAGACAGCAAAAGGGACCCTATCTTTTGTGCAAGCCTAGGCCTGGTGGGTACACCACCAGTGGGATTGCAGCCACCCTTAGTACCCTAGAACAGTCATTCTCCACACATCTGCACCAACTTCCCAAGAGAGCAGTCATGGCTGTTCCCACTGTAGTGGGAGTTAGGGGGAGGAGAAGTTCTCCTCTTCACATCCATGCCAGAGAGCTGCAACCACCTGGCTGCTAGAGCAGAACCACACTCCTCCTTTGCAAAACTTCTTTCTGTGGAGAACTGGTATCCGATATCTCTAGTGAGCCCCTTTCCTGCTCTCTGCTGGAGGTAGTGCAGTCACTCTTAGCCTAAGGGAGCTCTTGGGCACAGGAAAGTGCATGCTCTGGTCTTCTGGACTCCCTAGGGGTGCCCCCTTGGTGTGCCACACTTACACCAAGAAGCAACATTTCTCAAGGGCTAGACCACTGGGGACTCTGAAGCTCCCCTGGCCCAGGCAGCCCTGTGTGGCTGCCACAATCCAAGTAGGTGCCAAGGAATGTCTGTAGGGGCTCCAGTGATGTGGAAAAACAGGGGCTGATGTTCCCTCAGAAGGACACAGTCTTCCAGTGGGTGTGCCTCAAGTATGGCACCTGCTGTTGCTGCTCAGGTCCACGGGAAGGGCTGGCAATTCAGTATGAACTGGTAGTCTAGTGTGATGCCCTTTAGAAGTCCCCAAATCACTGCCTGTACCAATGTTTGGGTCATGATGGTAGAAGAGCTCTCCAACAGTTCAGATACCAGAGGTCTCCTGCAGGGGTAAGGGGAGCCAAAACCACTTCCACCTACCCTTTATGTATTTAATACCAATCCCTTGGGATTCCTAGCTGATCTCAGCCAGCTTCTTGATTTCTTCTTTTTCTGTCCCCTAGCTTCTTCCCATGAGTTATCTGCTAGGCTCCAGCACTTTCCACTTGATACTTCATTCAAGTTACAATTATTCACCTTTAACTTTGTTTTTTCTTTCTGCAGAGAACTGGTGTCTAAGATCTCTAGTCGTTTATCTTGAAAAAAACGAAAATAAGAACCCCCAAACACCCTGAAGTTTACTTTAATTGTTAGTAATATAGCCATGCTACCTTTCCTTTTATTGGCATTTGAATGGCATTCCTTTTTTTATTCTTTTAATTTTAACCTAGTTATATTTATCTTTATATTTATATATTTGGGCTGGGGACGGTGGCTCATGCTTGTAATCCCAGCACTTTGGGAGGCTGAGGCAGGTGGATCATGAGCTTAGGAGTTTAAGACCAGCCTGGCTAAGATGGTGAAACCCCATCTCTACTAAAAATATGAAAATTAGTGGGGTGTGGCGGCACATGCCTGTAATCCCAGCTACTCGGGAGGCTGAGGCAGGAGAATCGCTTGAACCTAGGAGGTGGAGGTTGCAGTAAGCTAAGATCACACTGCCGCACTCTAGTCTGGGCGACAGAGCTAGACTCCATTTCAAAATAAAAAATTACATATTTGGATTATTTTATTCAATTTGGAAATCCCCAAATTTCAAATGGAGCATTTAGGCCTACTTATTTAAACTTATTTTAAGTTGATGGTACAAATGCCAGTTTGTTACTCAGGAAAACGTGTCATGTGGGTTTGTTGTTCAGATTATTTCATCACCCAGGTATTAAGCCTAGTATCCATTAGTAATATTTCCTAATCATCTCCCTCCTCCCACCCTCCAACTTCTGATATGACCCAATATGTGTTGTTCTCCTCTATGTGTTCATGTGTTCTCATCATTTAGCTCCCACTTACAAGAGAAAATGTGTGATATTTGGTTTTCTGTTACTGCATTAGTTTGCAGGAGAATGCGGGCCATTTTTGTTTAATGTAATTTATAATTTGGTTGGATTTAAATCTGCCATCTTGTCATTATTTCCTTGTTCTATTTGTTCTTTGTTTTTTTCCCCTGTTTTCCTGTCTTCTTTTCCTTTGAGTATTTTTTGATGATTGTATTTAATTTTAGATGTACTTTTTAGTTTATGGTATTTTTAGTTGTTGCCATAGAGTTTAAAATTTAACTTATCAGAGGCTACCTTTACATATAGTACAGGCACCTTATAAGAGTAATTTCCATTTTGTCTCTCCGTCTTTGACACTGTTGTTGTAATACATTTTAGTGGTAAGTCTGTATTAAACCCACTTTGTTTTTGGCCTTAGAAAGACAATTTGTAAAAGTAGCTTTATTGCATTATAATTCTTACACCATACAATTCACCCTTTTAAAGTATATAAATAAATGAATTTTAGTATATTCACAGAGTTGGGTATCCATTACCACAATCAATGTTAGAGTATTTTCATTACTACAGAAGGAAACCTTTCACCTATTAGCTGTCACTCCACAAATCCCCCATCCCCTCCAGCCCTAGGCAATACTAATGTACTTTCTGTCTCTATGGATTTGACTATGTTGTACATTTCCTATAAATAGAATCAGACAATATGTGTTGTTTGTGTCTGGCTTTTCTTGTTTTGCATAATGTTTTCCAGGTTCATCCATATTGCAGCAGGTACCAGTACTTTATTTATTTTTATTGGTGAATAATATTCCATTCCCATGCTGTATCACATTTTATTTATCCATTTGTTGGTTGATGAACACTTAGGTCTTATTGGTTTTGGGTTATTATGAATAATGCTGCTATGAACATTTATGTACAGGTTTTTATGTGGCCATAGTGTTTTTATTTCTCTTGGATACACATACCTAGGAGTATAAACACACCTAGGTCAATACCCACGTTTGGAGCTAGAGATGGTATTAGCCCTACATGAATCACATACACTGAGAAGTGTTAAGGATTGGTTTCTACAGGAAATAGGTATTGTTTTTATAGGAAAAAGAATACTGAAAAAAGGAAAAGATCCGATAGAAGTTGATTATGAATTACTAACATTTATTCAACATTTCATATGGGCTGCAAACAGTGCTGCTTTACCTGTAATAGCTCACTTCATTCTCAGAACAACCCTGAGGTATGTTCTCTCATGATTTTTACCTTCTCTGCTCATGGAATGCTATGGTAGGATCCTAAACTCGAAGTCTGCAGGGGGCATATGCAAATAAGTGCTATGAACAAGGTGGGGACTTGGAAACATAGAGAGTAATCATCCTGTGTGAAGTGTAGCAAACACTTAGTTCTATCTGCTATTGCCACATGGGAATGAAGGTTCAGAGCTACAGATACACAGGAAATCACTGGGTGGGAAAAAAGTCATCGTTTTGGGAAGATATGGTTTACCGTTTACCTATTTTCAACCATTGTTCCAGGATATAAGAGTTCAGTAATGTCTTGCTACTCAGAATGTGTCCTTCAGGCAAGAAGCTGTCCATTTCTAATTAGGTCCCAAGTGATAATAATGTCACTTGCCTGAGGACACATTCTGAGCACAAAGATGCTACTGAACTCTTATATCCTGTAACAATGGTTGAAAATAGGTAAACAGTGGCGCGGTGGCTCCCACCTGTAATCCCAGCACTTTGAGAGGCTGAGGTGGGCAGATCACAAGGTCAAGAGATCGAGATCATCCTGGCCAACATGGTGAAACCCCGTCTCTACTAAAAATACAAAAATCAGCTGCGTGTGGTGGCACATGCCTATAGTCCTAGCTACTTGGGAGGCTGAGGCAGGAGAATTGCTTGAACCCAGGAGGCGGAGGTTGCAGTAAGCTGAGATCGTGCCATTGCACTCCAGCCTGGTGATAGAGCGAGACTCCATCTCAAAAAAAAAAAAAAAAAAAAAAAAAAAGAAAGAAATGGACAGCTTCAGGTCTCCTCAGGACTGTGAGTCACAGAATCGGTGTATAACAAAATCCCCAGGTGATTTTTGTGCCCAACAAAGTTTAAAAAGTGCCTGTCAACAAGAGTGGGTATGGAGTCAGACTGCATATTAAAATAATTAGAAAAAAAAATCAAACTCCTGCCCAAACCCGATTCTGGAAACTTAAATCAGAACTTCAGGGTTGGGGTATATGCAGCATTCATAAAAGGTACTAGGTCATTGAACTATAAAGCCAGGGTCGAGAACTGGTCTTTTAGAGCAATCCTTCATTTAAGGAATTAAAAATAAAAACCTCAACAGGTGACAAGGCGAGGATTTCTGGTTTTGGTAATGCCCAAGTAAGTTCCTATTGGTTAAAAGAAAACCAAACTAAAACAAAACAATGATCTGTAGGTGTTAGATAAATAACAGAAGCAGACAGATTGCAGAGGGGAGTTGAAACTTGAAAGAAGGGGAGGTGAGAGGTGTGTTTCATTGTTTTGGAAGTTTGACTGTCAAACTCATTGCCTCACGTCGGTGACCAAAATTCTGACAGAACAGCTGCAGTGATTATGACCTAAAATATCAGAGGAGAGCGTTTGGAGTAATCAGTTATTAGAAAGTGAGGAGTAAACTGTAAGAAGGAGAGACCCAGAGAAGGACAGCTCCAAATTCTGTGTATAAATTCTTCGTGTCTCTGGATGACCCCCCTCTGCACATATGGAGGGTTACTCCTAGTGCCTTACCCATGGGAAAAAAACCCCTGAACTTAAACTTGAATTAACACTCATGAGAAGAGCTTACAGTTTGAGTCTAAAGAAGTTAATTCACTAGCAAAAGAAAAACACAATTTTTCAGAGGCATATAACAGAATCACCAGTCTTTACAACCTAATATCCACAATATCCAGAAAACAGTCCAAAATTATCTGACACATGTAGGCCAGGAAAATCTTTTTTTTTTTTTTTTAAAGTGTACAGTTCAGTGGTTTTATTTATTATTATTATTATTATTATTTTTTTAAATTTTTATTGCATTTTAGGATTTGGGGTACATGTGCAGAACATGCAAGATAGTTGCATAGGTACACACGTGGCGGTGTGTTTTGCTGCCTTCTGCCCCCTCACCCATATTTGGCATTTCTCCCCATGCCATCCCTCCCCTGCTCCCCCCCCCGCTGTTCCTCCCCTATTTCCCCCAATAGACCTCAGTGTGTGGTGCTCCCCTCCCTATGTCCATGTGTTCTCATT